>PYWC01000018.1:1363648-1386426 GCA_003182015.1 Tuber magnatum | reverse complement strand
TATGAAACCAAACATAAAACATTGTGTGTATCAACCGATAGCACACGAAACAATACAAGTATCAAACGATACTATGAAACCAAACATAAAACATTGTGTGTATCAACCTATAGCACACTAAACAATACAAGTATCAAACGATACTATGAAACCAAACATAAAATCCTAGTAACCCGTACCGGTTACATATTTCCTCTGCCTTCCTCTATCAACTAACTTGAAATTCAGTCTTGCTACCCGTAAGGTAGTTAGGGACTCCTATTGGAGCAGCCAACCTCCTCCCTCTTGCCATCTATCAGTTGGCCCAGCTCAGTGATCTTTGCATGCATTTATTTCCCTAACCAACAGACTAAATTAATTCGTTTGACCTTATCAGGATAGCTGAGAGTCCTCTCCTGAATATTTAGTGGAAACCCCTTCATCAGCCACCTTCAGTGGTGGTATAATTGAGTGTTTTGTGCCAGGGTTGCATTTGGTAGGAATTATCTCATTCTCCAATTACTCCCGATAGGCCAGGGACTGAACACTTAACCTTTTATCAATGATCACATGGTGTGGCCATTATGCTATCCTAGTTCGTCTTATATGTAACATCATTGGGCCTTCATTCTTCTTGTCATTTAAAGTCTTTATTTTTCAAGTTTCTTTAATGACTTCTTCCCCTTCTTTCTTGTCTAAGTTACTAGCTAGTCATTGTTCATGATACTATTATAGCCAAACATGATCACAATTCATATCTTGTTGGCAAAATCAATCTGTCAGGAAGTCCACTGCTAGAATGCAAGCTTTTCTTCATTGCTTGGTATTTCGACAAGTGGGCGACACATCATGAATACAAAGACACCCGATGTTCAAGTTCAATGCAAACACCTTATATCTCAATCTTAGTTCAAATGTTTTCCAGTATATATTCTCAGCATTGCAACCATTATTATACTCTTGGGTTAGTTAATACTTCAAAAGGGTATTAGACTAGGGAGGGTGAGACATTTCCATGGGGGATGCCGGGAAATGGTCCTGAACTCTAAATTGTCAGGCAAGTTGACAAAAAGACGGGACGGGACAACGAAATGTCCTCCGTCCTCGTCCTGGCCCAGGATGGACAGACTGCCCCATTGCGAACACTGCCCCTATCCGCTATACCTAACCCCTCGCCATTAGGCTAGCCGAGCTACCACGGCCACCAATACCTCTCTGGCTGACGCTGGATAGTCACGATACAGCCTTGTTTCTGTAGAAGCAGGGCTACGAGGTATGGGTCCTTCACCACTCCTTTTCACTGCATGTGACACCTTGTCAGCATGAACATCCCGTATGATATCTGTCTCTCATAGTGGCAACAGCCACTGCAATTCCAATGGCCCCGGGTGGGGTGCCTGATTTGAGATTAAGGTTGGCGATTGCTTACCATGCCGGGCAGGTGTTGGGGACTCCTGCCACTGCCATCCAAATAGAGCGTGAGTAGGGTGCCGCATTTTAACTAGAGCGGGAGAAGGTTTAGGCTCCCGCACAGCCCTTACAGGGGCTTCGGGCCGCCCGTGTGTAACAGGGATAGGGGGACATTGCAGATCGCCCACGGGGTTTGCTGGGGTTGGTGTGGGTCGTACCTTCGCTAGCGGTGGCAGTCTTGGACCCTGGGTTATGATTGTATAGGAAGGCAAAGTGATGGTATGACGGGTTGGCTCTTTTTGTACCCGCTAGTCTACAGTATGATAAATACCCACGAAAACTGGGGAAAAACTGGACATGGCTGTCTCTGTTGGACTTGAAGTGTTGCTAGCACAATGTTTCATACTGCTTATTACATATTGGTGGTATACCGATTCAACATTATCAACCTACTAGAAACACTCAATCTCGGAGGTGACATACAACCACAGTCACATACCCACATGCACAAATACTGATCTAGACCAATATACCTCTCAGATCTCCATCACACCATATTAGCCTCCTATCCAACTTGCAACAAGATCAAACAATACTGTGGCACCTCCTACCTCTGAACCAGAATTGCTAAAAAGGGTGTTCTAGATCTTTCTGAGAATATTTGTACCTAAGTCACTTGCACTTGTGATAGTGGAATAGACATGATAAACAAGATATATCTTTAAGACTCATAGATTAATCCAAGCTTGTATGATCTCTCGAACTGAAACGAAAATACACCCCTATTTATACCCTTCAGTGGTTATGCGAACACTGCCCTATATCAAGGCAATCTACAGAACCTGCTAGAATCTTCTAGCATAATAATAGGTCATGTGACTGTATCACATAACCAACACAATCATACCACTGTACAGGAATAGGATAATGTAATTTTAAACACTTTCCAATAACCACAGCATCCTCTATCTCTATACAAGCACTCAAACCAGGAAGAATCAAGTTCGAGATACTTGCCTGATAACCACAGTCCATCAGATCTTTCTAAGAGATTCGGTATAGAAGCTGGCAATGTTGTGGTTGTGGAAACTAGCTCCCTCAGAACAGAATAAAGGATCCAGTACATGCAGGAAGTATGTTGGAGAGAAGGTTGTGAATAAAGAGGGCTATGTTTTTTCTTTTGTCAAAGAGTTTTTCTTTTAACCAAGTTGTTGATTCCTGCATCTCTCTACTCAATTTCATGCTCTCAGGCTTTGGGATTCTACTCTACTTTTCCACCACACTCTTTTTGTGAATTCTTGGTCTGTCTCTCTAAAGAAAAGAGTTCTTTGTCTATATACTAGAAACGTGAAGTGCCCGCACCGCTGCCTGTAACCCTTATTGCGGAAAAGTCTCTCCCTCCCCCGCCCATCCTGGTCTGGCGTAAACCCCACTATAGAGTTATTCCCGCCTATGGCCGATGCTAGGAGCCTAGCATACACATACCTATTGATGAATTTATCGCAATACGTCCAGCAATTGAGATAAGAATCATAATTTCATCCGATCACACCTCGGTGTCTTGGTGATGGTGTACTATTCCGCAGTTATAACTGGATTTTTTGGTCCACGTTCCAGTTCCATATCACCCCCGTATAGAAAAACCGCATTCAGGTTTAGATTGGTTACTGCCTACTGCCGATATCTTCCGACTTGGCTCCCTGAACTACCCTTTCTCCTCCGTGCTATACGCAACCGCCGCCTGTCCTCAGAACCCCTTGACCCACCCAAGAAGGCTGGGGAAACCAGGGTGCAACCGCAACCTTTGGACCCTCACCGGGCTGGATGGACGGGACTCAGGGCGGCATGATTGAGCATCTCACGATGCCGAGTTTCCTTGCCGAACCGGGTGAGCCAGAGACGGAAGCAACGCTTACGCACGATATTTCCATAATCAACCAGTGCAGTTCAAAGCTCTCACTTACTACTTCTATGCCCCCGCAGTCCTCCCCATCTATCCACGAATCTGTCAGGGTTCATCCGACCTTGTAGGGAAAACATGTACTGCTAGACTTGGAGTTATCGTTCCCACTAACCCTAACCTTAAGTTACCCTGGGCAAACTCTGGTGATTGGTCGACAAGGCCTTGCTGCTGGCGTAGCGGTGGGTTAGGGGTGGGTGTTTATGGCGAGTTACGGTATGCCGCCAACCACCCAACACCCCCCGCCCACCCATGTGGTATGATATGTAGCACATCACACTTCCAAACAACCTCCGGGTATCCAGGCTAAGGGTCCCAACCAACGCTTGCGCATCAAAACCTATCCGCATCCACCCTCTACACATCACCCCTACTACGACGAAATCAAAGCCCAACCACCCACCCACCTTCCAAGTGTACCCCAATGCTCGAACACGAGCCTGAGGCGGTAAACAACCTCGCAGTTGGTATTTTGTTACTTGCATTCACCCGAGTACTCGCTTGGTAGTTCCTAGCACCATAGCACGTGGTTCCCCTACTCATTTTCCTTTTTCATTTTTTTCTCCATTTTTTTTGTGAGGGGGGGTCTCTCAGTTGGCAGCGTGGGTGTCAATGGAATGGCATACGGTACTCGAGTGCAAGTACCCTAATGTAAATTAGTAGATGCAGATCGGTCGCGAGGCGACATGCCAGTACGGTAGCAAGTACCGTAGCCGTTCCAAAGTGTGCTCACCTCGTATAATGGTGAATAGCCAACCGTGCTACGATTCCTACTAAGGTAACGATGCTCTATAGTGCCAGGCGTGACTTCCGTAGACGATTAGTACGCCGGACTAAATTTTCCGCTGGATATATTTCCGGACCAAAGTGCTGTACTGTACTGTGCTGGTACCCCTTGTTGCGAATCGTAGGGATGGGTAGTGCTGGTGGAGAGGGAGTGCTGGCTGTGACGCCTCCGGTTGGGATATAAAAATTTGGACTGATTTATCGCTGGGGAATTCACCCGCTACCATTGTGACATCTTCCCCTAACTTTTGCAATTGGTTCGTGTCGCGCAGTTCCAGAGTTAGCCTCCGGTCGAACTTTGTGATCGTATGAGAGATAGGATCATCCCCGGCTTCTGGGAGTTGGGTGTTGGATTTCCTATCGGGGGTGCAGTTAGGGGATATGTGGTTATCGGGAATGTGGGTCTGGATGGGCGGCGGTTGGATTCATGGTATGACATGATATCATATCATACAATAGTATCATGGTTTGTATTCACATTCAATTGGGATAACGTAGATTATCACTTCGCGGGCCACATCACTTCGCGGGCCGCTTTTCTAGACCCCCCGACTTCTAACCCATGTAACCCGACAAAAAAAAACTCAATTAAACTCTACCAAGTTGGAATCTGATAAACTATGTACATCTGAAGCCTCTGGACAGGTTCGTATATTGTGGCCAGATTTGCGGCAAATGCCACAGAGCCTCGCAACAGTCTTGCGCCTCTTTGATAACCCCTCCCCCACAACTTCATCGTGTTCTTCCTGGTCAACTACACCTTTTTCCACCCAAAGCTGGCAGGCTTTCCTACCGGTAAGGGGTACCGAATGCTGCAGTCGGGTCCTTTAAGCCCTCCGGCGCTTTGAGAGGGCCTCATTGGCATCATGAAGCGCCGTGACCTCACCGGTTAGAAGTATTAACTGGTGGCCAATACCCACTGTAGCCTTTGCCAATTGATCGACAGAGGCTAAAATTGGCATTGGGGAACTTGCTTGGTGTCTGACCACCTGATCCTTGGTCAGAGTTGACTGGAAATAGCCTTGGCAGTGGTCTGGGGTGCCCGAGAGACCCAAAGTTGAGGCAAGCCATCAGAGGTCCCGGGGGGTGTTGGGGTCCATAACTTTATATCTAGCTTCGAAATCACCACTTTTGGGACAAAAGAGAATAGGTCAGCTGCTCAGAAGCCACCATTAATATTTTGTTCGGTAAAAGTGGCTTTCAAGGCAGCCCGGAATACAGCGAAGAAGTCGTCCTTGGTAATGTCTGTCATGTTGGCCCGTACAAGGAAAGAGATCTGGGCACCATAGGCCTTCTTCAATGGGCTAAAGACACCAACGTCCAGTGGCTGGGTCAAGTGTGAGGAATGTGCCAGCATACAGAATGGTACAATGTCATTTTCTTTGGAGTATTCGTTGAATTCGACCTTGATGTGGCTCCCATGGCAGTTGAGTACGAGCATCCGGTATTGACCCTTTTGACAGGCCCTTATATGCTGATCAAAGTGCTGAAGCCAATCAAGACCTGTATCATTGTCAGTTCAGCTATTGGGAGTCATTTTGACAACGCGGTCAGGAGGTATGTTGCCGTCGACATACCAGACATCGAGATGGAATCGGCCTACAACGCAGAAGAAAGGTGGCACCGTGTGGCTATCTGCTGCAATGCTGCAAATTGCCGTCGCCCACTCTCAATTGCTTGGCTGGATGGCCTTTGGTTTGCCGACCCGAGCAGAGTGTGTAACTACGATCCTGGGCCGAATCATGCCCACCGTAAAGCCAGTCTCGTCGAAGTTGTAGAAGTCGCAGTCTTGGATGCAGTAATGTGTTCGGGCCAGGCCCTAGTCGTGTAGCGGTATGATAGGAGCAGATGGCTTCATGGTCAACACGAAGCGGGTGCTGCTTGCTAAAGGAGGCTTTGAACGGGGTGTAATAGGAGATCAGAGAAGTAACCATTCAACCAAGTATATTTTAAGAATACTGTCTGTCGAAGTGTGCTGTTTCTATTGTGGAAATCAGCGGTCTTTAAATACAGTATATCGCTTATCTCCCGTATGAGCGATATTGCAAAACAATGTCTGTATCAACCGATAGCACACGAAACCATTCATGTACCAAACGATACCATGAAACCAAACATAAAACAATATGTGTATCAACCGATAACACACAAAACAATACAAGTATCAAACGATACTGTGAAACCAAACATAAAACAATATGTGGATCAACCGATAACAGACAAAACAATACAAGTATCAAACGATACAGTGAAACCAAACATAAAACAATATGTGTATCAACCGATAACAGACGAAACAATAAAACAATAGAACACCCTAGTACCCGTACCGGTTACACTCCCAAAATAACATTACAATTTCATCAAATAAACCAACTTAATAAATCCTAATAGCCGGTAAATCCGCTATTCTCCTGAAAGTCCGCTTAGGACCTATCATCATCGTCCTCCCCATCCCGCAACAATCTCATGTTGTCCTGCAACATCTATTGCGCACCTTCCAACCATCTTTCCAAGCACTCCCTACATGGTGCTCCACGCACAAAGCAACCTGACTCCCAGTAGTGTGGCAGGTCCACAAAGTTGCGAACTATCCGGTCTTCCCATTCCTCCGTTGCGACGTCGATTCGTCCGCAATCCTTGTAGTGATCGATGTAGAATATCTTCCAGTATGCGCTTTCTGGAAATATCTCTCAGTATAGCAGGTACCCCAAAATGGGGTCTCGTCCCTTTATGCTGACTTCTGCGTAGGTCGATATTTTGTTTCTTTTGCGCAAGTATAAGTTTTTGTAAGAGAGTAAAGGTTTGGAGGCCTGGTAGTTTGGTCTGTTTTCTTCAGCGTGTTAGAGGGATGGTGGGTGGTATTTATGTTTCGGTGGTGACCTCGCTTAGGTGTTGGCCTTGCTTAGGTGTCGGCCTCGCTTAGGTCTTTAGCAGAAGGGAGGTGCTGCTTAATTTCGGTTTCTTCCGTCTCCATGCAACCAGCACATTTTTCTGTCCTCAGGTAGCACCCACTACCGAAGTGGAACACATCTGACGCGGATTCTCCCCACATTCGTCCCATCAATTCGGTTGTTATTTCTAAGCATTTGCTGCAGATGAGTATGAATAGTCGGTGTGTAAGGTATCGTCTAGCGATAATATCACAGTTCACCAACAGTCCCGTTAGCTGATGGCGCAGTCTCCAAGGCATTTGCTCATAGTTTGACATCGTAAGGCTACTGGATAGAGTGTTCTTTCCTTTTGCTATTGCCAGTACTCCGCCTCGGCCAGCCGGGCTAGGTATGCTGCTTCATCTGCTATTACGCGATTTTCATCTTCGCTGCTTTCGAAATCGCTCTCGAAGTGGGCTGACCAAAATCTATCCAGTATTCCTTGGTCCGTGTCTGGGCACAGGTGTTGGATTTCGGGTAGGGTTGGGCTCCACGCCACCGACACAGGGTTTATTGTAGGGGATAGCTCGTCCTCTGGTTTGTTGTCTTCCCACCATTGATTCACCAATTCCATCCCATTTTCCAATCCTTCCAGGGGTTCCCAGCTATTCTCTGTTTCTGGGTACCCTACCCATTTCACTAGGAATTGGTCGCGGTCATACCGTCTTCTGTGGTCTCGTATGGTTTCCACTTCCCATTGCAGTTTCTCGTTAACCACAAGCGGGGGTGGTTTTGCATGGCTCCTGGCAGGGCAGGAGACATCATCGTTAGGGCAGTATCTTTTCATGGTGGATGCATGGAATGTCGCTTCTCAGTTTCTGTACCTTCTGCCATCCATTTCTACTGTCTAATTTTGTATATGCTCATCGTATCTGATTATCTTGAATAGTCCGCGCCAGCGCGGTTGCAATTTCTTGCTACGTCCCTATTCTGTTGCGAATAAACTTCCGTATACCAGGAACAGATTACCCTTTCCTATCGGTGTATGGTGTCTTTGTCATTTTGCTGCCATTCTCATGCTTCTAAATCGTGCCATTTTAATCGCATTGAATGCCGCGTTGTAACGTGGGCACCCCTAGGAAGATGGATCCCAAGGTTGCGACCGCACCGAACAACTTCAAACTTATCGCCAAAAGTTCACACAGATGTAAGAGTAAAGTAAATGGTAAAACTTGATCTTGTTAAGCCTGACGCTTTACTCAATTAAGGTCTCGAGAGGATTGATTGTTGGAGTAGGAGAGTTCTCGTATAGACTTTCATTTAGTTTTATCTTATGCCAGAAACTCCCCTATCAGTTTACTCCAACCATTCGAGTACACCCTTCTCCGCTAAGGGTGGTCTAGCACGACTCCTAGCAGACCCTTCGGGCATGCATGTGTCGACTTACTCTTGCCAGCGTTCATCTTATGCGGTTATCGTTTCTGCGGTGAATTTCCATTTTGCCCGCCGGAGTGAAAACTTCTCTGCATCGGTGTGTTGCCAGTGGCTAACAGTCAAGGCACCTCATGAACGAGACTATCTATGACACGCTTCACATCTGCGTTGATCTCTACTTGACTCTGGAGGCTACCGTGAGCGGTTTATCTATTTACTATTTACGGTCTCAGGCTTCTGGTGTCCTCCGCAGGCCATGATAGTCCGGAAGTGATCCAATGGGCGCTACCCATGACCACTAACTCAGATCTACCTTACCTGTGGTAGGGATCATGCTTTTAGTGCCTCCACACTTCCCTTTTAGAGCCTATAGCGTTGAGAGCACGTGAGGGCTTGGTTGGTATAAAACTCTCCCAGTCGCCCTAGCACCACCTGGGACTATCTTCGGGACCCCTACGGTTAACACTCATTAACCCCATCGATTTTGGTCCGTTTTACTCCCAACAACTTGGAGGAGGTACTCTACCTTCCACCCAATGCCCCCTTATATATCCTGGGAACAGCTTACGGTTGACTGGATGGCAGCGACGTATATGGTGTTGCAAGTAGGTCTGCAAAGATTCCTCTTTGCTAGACTGCACACAACTACACAACCGTTTGCCCATAACGTCCGGGCCTCAAGGCGGGGCCGGAGGGGTATGATAGGAATAATGTCTTCAATTTACAGCTTCTTCGTTTTTACGTAGCTTGCCCAATAGCATCCCCCAGAACCCCAGATTCCAGTACCATGCATGGCTTCGCGTGACAAACATTTCAGTCAATTTTCCCGAACTCCCAGAGGGACTTCGCATTGCAAGGTAGGGTAACTCAGGACTCAGGGCAGAGTAACCTGATCCCGAGGGTAGGGTAACGTTGTCCAGCAGACAAGTTAACTTCTTCCCTGTTACCTTGTCTATCGCGTCGCCGGCGATAGACCTTTCTGACCTGTCTCCAGTTACCCGCCCTAGCTGAGCAACTGCCCCTTCCTAAGTCTCTAAGTACGCTGACACCGCTCCTACGTGTATCCATGTACCTAAGTCCCTGACCAGCCAATTGTGTTCATTCTCGGAGCCCGTGCCATTGGGTCTCCATAGGTCAAGTACTTACTTGCCTGCCGGTTCCTACCAGTTCCCCTCCTGGCTACCTGTATGGGTATAGGTTCCGTCTGGCATACCCCATGTATGCTGGGTCGTTACACGCATTCCGGACTGCTTGGTGCCTGCTTAACAATTCGTCGGCAGCCGGTACTGCGGAGTTCTTGAAGTTCGCTAGGGGAAGTAGCAGGTAATTCTTTCCCAAAATCGCTTTATATGCTGACATGCTGAGAGTTTCTGACCATCCTGCATTCGGGTATGCTGCTGTCTCCGGTATGGGATCAAACCAGTTGTTCTGTCTGGTGTTGACTAGGTTTCGGAGACCTGTCTTCAATTCTCGCATTTTTCTTTTGACCTCTCCATTTGTTTCATAATAGCCTCGTGCCTCCTTGATATGCTCCATACCTAACGATGGACACTGTTGTCTCCACACCTGTGACTCAAATCGTGGCTCTGCATCGCTTACTAGAGATGTTGGGTAGCCATGCGGTGTAAATATTTTGTTGCCTAGAAGTTCCCAGGTTGTTATTGCTGTTACTTGCTTCGTTGTAGGCATAAGCCACGTGAATCCTGAAAACCTATCCATAGCAACTAGGATTGTGTCGTATCCCCATGAATTATGGAAGGGTCCCGCAAAGTCAATAGCTATTGGTTCGAAGATTTCCGACGGTAAGGTTATTGTCTGAGCCTTTCCCTCTGGCAATTTTGTAGGTTCCTTATTTACCTGGCATGTGTGGCACTGTGCTACATACACTCTAAAGTCTTTCCGCATATCAGGCCAAAATAGGTACTCCGTTGCGTACTGTAAGTTTGGTTGAACACCGTAGTGGCCTTTGTTCTGAATTTCGCTAATGACATATTCTCTTAATGTCGTATTTCCGTATGCGGGGCCTTTCGGAATATACAGGCAGTCTTTCCCATATCTGGTTTTTGCGTATAGCATTCTGTTTGGAACCTTGTAAGAGGACAAACCTCCTGTGGAGTCCATATTCTCATTCACCTTCTTCCAAATTTGTTCTTTCCGATATGCTGCTACCATGTGTGCTCGGAACGTTCCGATCATTTCATTGATTGTTTGTAAGGTGTCGCGTTCGTCTTCTATCTCGCTTCCTCTGGGTGTCACAGCTAGGTCTTCTTCCTCGTTTTCTTCCAAGACATCGTATAGCCCGCGCCGGTATTCTGTCATTGTCGGGGGCATTACTGAGACTATTGTCTAATTGGTAAGGCTTTCTAGTCATTCCACTTGTCTCAACGGTGGTGGGCTATCAGGTCCTAGCATTCGGAATGCCGCTATAGTCTCAGTCGTAAGGTTCTCTATTAGTTCTGGCTACGGCATTTGGAATGCCGGGGCTTCCGGGTTTAGCAGGGCCGGAATTACATAGGACATGGGTGTCGGCTGGGCAAGGGTGGACGGCCCTTCTCCCGCACTAGTTGGTCTTTCGCCGGTCGTTTGTTGCCATTCCCAGTCATTGATTTCGGGTGACTCCAGAGGGCTTGGGTCCATTTTGTACTTGGGGGGCCCGGTCCTTCACTAGGTGGGTAAGGGGTCGATTTTGCCTGTCGTCTAGGATTGTTGTTCATGCATTTGACCTCGGTTTGATGATATGGGCAATGATCCACGTAATAATATGAGTAGTGTAAGGTGCTATGTTGGAGTTCTTCCGGTGGCGTACTTCCCAGGGTACACTGGTCACCCTAATCGTTTCCTGCAGTGATTGAGTAGGGGCTTTGGAGGGGTACAGGGGCCTTGTTGGGGTACTCAGTATAGGAGAAAGGAGGGGAAGTAGGGGAGAACTCATGCATGGGCTCCATTGTGTTTGATTCTTGCTCGTATACTGTGTTATCCGAGATGTCATCCGATTCCCTCCTATAATCATGGACATACAGTGGATTCAAGTCTGATTCCCCCTCATATATCCGGAAAAGGGCATCAGCTAAATGGTTCGTGCTTCCTGGTGCGTAGACTATTTTCGCATTGTTTTTTCCCAAGGCACTTAGTCATCTCACTTGCTTTCTGTTTGGGTTTTTTGCCTTTCGTTTGTGTGTTAAGGGTTGGTGGTCTGTAACTGTTGTAAAGGAATTTCCCATTAGTACATTGTGGAACCGATTAAGCGCTTCCACTATTGCTAAGGCCTCTTTATCGGTGGTCCCATAGTTCATCTGAGTATTGGTGAACTTTCTGCTGTGTAACGCGGCTGGTCGTGCCGTCTCATAAGTGGGTCCCTGTCCCACCCTTACTCCAACTCCTGAATCTGAGGCATCAGTAACCAGCTAAATTGGTTTCTTATTTCGTATGTCTATTGGTCGCACGACTTGGTGATCGATGATTCGCTTTCGGACCATATCGAGCCCGGTCTGGTGGGTCGTTGTCCATACGAATTCTGTATTTCCCATTAAGTCGGTTAGCAGTGCCGTTAACGTAGCATGGTGTGGGAGAAACTAGGCCACATAATTTACTATTTCTAGGAATCGTTGTAGCTCCTTCTTGTTTTTTGGTGTCTCCCATTCTGCAATGGAAGATATTTTCTGGGGGGAGGCATGAATTCCCTCGTTGTCCACTATGTGTCCTAATACTTCCAGCTTATCCGCAAAAAATACTGATTTCATTTTGCTCGCAAAGAATTTTGCTTTTCTGAGCTGATCACATACTTGGCGTATGTGTTCCTTGTGTTCCTCTGGTGTGTCTGAAAATATGAGAATATCATCAATGTATAACCATACAAAATGATATAAATATTCGCTTAGGAGGTCCTCTATTATTCACATAAATGTTGCTGGTGCATTCATGTCTCCTTAGAGCATTACTTTGCTCACAAATCCTCCGAACGGGGTTTTGAATGAGTTGAACTTAATACAGTCCTTGTCCACCCGTGTTTGGTAGTATGCATTGCTTAGGTTGATCTTACTCCTAAATTTCGCTCGTCCTATTCGGTTAAGGATCTGCTGTTGGTTTGGAATCGATGGACTGTCCATGATCGCGTTATCGTTTCTCACTTTCAGGTCCACCAGGGGGCGGATCCTTCTATCTGACTTTGGTTGTACAAATATAGGTGCCGCTCCAGGTACCTCTTGTCATACAATTACTCCACTTCGTAATTTCTCGTTTATCCAGTTCATGAGTTTTTCCTCGCAGGCTTCTGGGATCGAGTATGTTGGTTGGTTTCGCAGGTCGGTTGGATCATTTAGTCGAATGTGTTGGCTAATCTTACACACTGGGGGTAGCGTTTCAGGGACCTTGTCCAGGAATACATCCTTGTATTCTTCCAACATTGTTTTTGTGGTGGCGTCTGACGCCGCAGCTCGGAATTCCCCGCTTGTTGGTTTGCATAGTACACGTAGTTTGTCATTGGGAAATTCCACTGCTGTATCCCCACACCTGATAAGAGCATTATGTCTTTTCAGGAATGGCGTTCCAATCAAAGCGTCGTACTTTGCCAAGTTCCCTACCAACATCCCCTGATTTGTCCATTTCTTTTTCCTGATTCCTACGGTCAGTCCACATTTCTTGTCGCTTGAGGAGCGGGATCCTTTCATAGCCATATTGGGTATTGTTGGTTGGGGTGGAGGCTCTGTAGGGATGCCATGGGTAGAGATAAAGGTGGCGCTAATTATGTCGCAGCCGATTGTTCCCGTGTCGAATAGTATCTTTGTTGGGTGGCCTTCTATGTGAATCGTTCCTTCCAGAGCGTCACGGGGCCTGATTGCCAAGGTTGGTTGCATTCGCCAGCTTTCTATTTCCCCTGAGTTAATTTCCACTTCGTCATATTCGGTTGCTTCCATGTGGTTTGTGCTAGCCCCTCGCTTAGCGGCCTTTTCTTTCCCTTTTTGGAATAGCAATCCTTTGCATAGTGCTCCATTTTCCCGCATTCGAAACATGTGCCATCCTCGCGTCATTTCTGCTTCTTGTCTTCCTTGTCCTTTGAATCCTTGCGCTATGGTTTATCCTTGTTCATATTATCCCGCGATGATGATCCTTTACTGTTCCTTTGCTACGGTACGTGAGTCCGATAAACTTCTGTTTCATATAGGATAGTGTCCTTCCCTTCGGCCCTCTTGACTATTTTGTCAAAGGAATCTCCCTTCTCTTCCATGGGTTCTACCTCCTGTCGTAGTCTGGGATGCATTGCTTCATACAATCTTTGTCGCAGTGTATACTGAGACACTGTCCCAGTAGGCAATCACCCATAATACATTAAGAGATCCGTCGCGACCAAGGTTACTGTTTCGGTTTTGCCATTTCGTACTTGCTGGATATCCTTGAACCTTTTGTATAGTTCTTCCGTGTTTCACGAGGATTGGAATCTCTCTCTCAAGTATTTTATCAGTGTTGTTCCTCGGATTTTTTCCCCACTCTCATAGTGGTTCATTCCTTGGTGGTATGCTTCCTCTCCCTTCCCGGTACAGAAGCTTCCAAAGTATGCTCCACTTCCTTACTTAGTTTTGTCCACTCCGTGGAGGGCCAGGTATTGAGTGGTTGTTATAACCCACCAGTCAAATACTTCAGGTTTTAAGTCGTCCTTTTCGCTCGAGAATGAGGGTGGCAGTGGAAGTTTGATTTTAGGTCCTGCTCGCGCGGCGGATTCACCTTCGGACATTTTGTGTTGGGACTCTTCATCACTCGAGCTGTTGTCTGAAGAGCTTTCTGGAGAGTCGCTGGGGGATTCGTCTGGTGACTGCCTTACTACTGAGTGATCTGATGCTTCTTCGTCGACTTCTTCCTTCTTAGGTGTCCCAACAGGTATGCTATCTTTCTTCGGTGGTTGCGCCGGTGCCTTCCCTTTGCTGGGGCTGAAGGGAAATAGCCCCGGAAGGCTGGTTGCTGCCTTTACTAATTCATTAGTCGATTCGCTAAAGGTCTGCTTGGCCAAGTCTCGTGCTAATTGTCATTCTGCTTCGTCGATCGAGAATTCGCTCTTTGGCCCTTTCGGTTTCTTGGGTTGCCTTTTCTTGGTAAGGCCTTCTCGTGGGACCTGCTTCCCACTTCGAGTCTTGAGTGACTGAATGGTGTCGTGTTGGCGGAGCCCAACCTTTTGTGGTTCTGCCGCTCCCCGATGCTAGCTTCGTTATTGGACCTTCCGTAGGTTGATCAGACCAGGTCCCTGCAGCTTTCTTAACTACTTGCTGAGGTTAAAAAAATGTAATGTGTTTGGCCCAGGCCCTAGTCACGTAGGGGTATGACAGGACCAGATGGCTTCATGGTCAACACGAAGCGAGTGCTACTTGCTAAAGGAGGCTTCGAACAGGGTGTAATAGGAGATCCGAGAAGTAACCGTTCAACCAAGTATATTTCAAGAATACTGTCTGTCGAAGTCTGCTGTTTCCATTGTGGAAATCAGTGGTCTTTAAATGCAGCATATCACTTATCTCCCATATGAGCGATATTGCAAAACAATGTGTGTATCAACTGATAGCACACGAAACCATTCACGTATCAAATGATACCGTGAAACCAAACATAAAACAATATGTGTATCAACCGATAACACACAAAACAATACAAGTATCAAACGATACTGTGAAACCAAACATAAAACAATATATATATCAACCGATAACTCACGAAACAATAAAACAATAAAACACCCTAGTACCCGTACCGGTTACAGATGCCATACTTTCTACGCATATTAGTAGCAAGATGGAACTATGTATTTAATATGCTAAGATCTTCGTGCAAGGCTCTCTGGTAGTCGCAGGTGCGAGAAAAACACATACATAGCTCTAGTCATCGCTTGATAAAGCGGTTAGTCCCGCACTTCACGACATGTCACGCGCCATGCTTAGCCATCAGTAGATTGGCCATATCTTCCATATCAGCCTTCCTGGGTGAAAACCCTCTGAAATCCAGCTGGGATATATATTGAACAATCGCTTCCTCTTCGCTCCCGGTTAAGGTCGGTAAGCCGCTTGGTTTGTTGGCCTTAGGAGTTCTTCCAGTCATTCTGTACTGTAGCATTGTGCGTCGGACATCGAACTGCTTTGTAAGCTTTCGAATACTCAATTGTGGTCTTGTTCGCTTTGCCTCAATCGCGAGAATTATTCGGGCCTCAGGGGTATGGACTTCTATTATTAGTACGCGAGCAACTGTATCTTGAAGTTGGAGTAGTGATGGTGGCGAAAAGTGGCCCGCGAAGTCATAATCTACGTTATGGTTTTTTGGGTTGGTTGATATCCACTGCCGTCAGGCATTAGGTGTCTGGCATATGGTTTAGTTTGTTCCACTATCCTCATTTTATACGGGACGGCATAGGGTATGGGTTTTAGTGGTTTGGATTATCCCGGGTATGATATCATAGCTCAGGGTCATCGAGGAGGACGGTGGGTGATGGTATCTTTTGGAAGTGCGTTTCTTTAGAGTCTGTCGTGTTTCATTTGGTTTCTGGAGTTGTAAGCTATGGATATATGTCTCCCCAGGTCTGTCCTTGGGTAGCATCTCCACCGATTGTCTATTAACCTTGTCTACTGTCCGTCCACGCCCAGCTGCTCCTAGAGCCCACCGTGGCTGCCCTGGTGACCCCATCCTTTAGTGCTTTTTTTAGGCTCTATCATGTGTTAGCCTCTAGCCGAGTTTTTTCGGTTCCTCTTTCAACGTCTAAACCCAACTTACCTTATAGTTCAGAACATTCAGAACATCTTTGGGGGGTTTTCCGGGACCGAAACTTGGCGAGCGAAGGGAAAATCCGACGCTGAATGGGGCCGGCGTTGGCTTGGTGGACCGTGCTCGGCTTGCCAATCGGGAAGTGCCCTCGCGGTAGTCACTTCTGGGACAGGCGGCTCGATCACATGTACCGGTATTTACTGTGCTCGGGCGCCGATAGCATTGCCGGGGATGGCGGAACGTTAGTTAAGCCTGGTATAGCTCAGATGTGCCTACCGTAGCCTATCCCGGGGAGGTTTTCAATAGAGTCGGACTAAGTGAAGTTAACTTACTGTAAATTTACTGTCCAGGCAGCCCCACGGCTTGTTCCGCACACCCTCTCCTCGGGTAGGGTCTCGTAGAGTTTCTAAAGGGGAAATTCCTAACCGAGGGATGATCTTCGCACTATCGATAGTGATGTGTGGCACGGAATACCAGCACCAACAGCGAACCGTCGGTTGCAGAAAGCTCAAGTGGATCAGGCGCTGGCCCGCAAGGCGCCGATATCATGATGACCCCGCTTTCCATTGGCTCGCTCTCTTTCTGTCCACCAAACAAAAGAATTTAGCGATTCATCTCCCTACAGCATTACACCCGAGGAGAAAATGTCGCAATCTCAGATCAATAATGCGACCACTATCAACTCCGGCAACAACGCCAACTACTCACATGGCACCGGTTCTTTCAATAATATTGGGTGGAACGTGAACAACGCAGGTGCGGCAGACGAGAAGTCGGAGATGCTTTCATGGTTATCTCCACTTGAGCCTCGCATCCGACATCAAGACATTCGAACGCGCCGGGCCGATAACGTGGGAGAATGGCTGCTAGAAACTGACCAATTTCGGACGTGGTGTGACGGTGCCCAAGAAGGTGGACCTGAGTATGCGACTTTATTTTGCTGCAGTGATCCGGCGGTCGGCAAGACCTATTTCAGGTAAGAGATACTCCGCAGTGAAAAACTAAAGATAGCGGCTCTAATGAGCAGCGATACCAGTTCGCTTGTGGCAGACAGGTTATGCGATAAGGCCGATGAGCAAAACATAGCGGTTTCGTGTTTCTATGTTGATTTCGCAGCGCGGGAGGAGCAGTCTCCGGCAAACATGCTCGGTTCACTCCTGAAACAGATCGTCGCTGGATTGGAAAGGATCCCGGAAGAGATAATTCGGGCCATTCAAAATCACAGGAAGGTCATTGGTGGAAGAGGCCTGCGTGTGCCCGAACTTGTGGAGATGCTGCAGACCGTCACATCTTTACGGCGGACATTTATATGTCTTGATGCTCTAGATGAATGCGCTGAAGGGCATCGACCTGAGGTTCTAGATTCGTTGAGGCAAATCCTGGAAAAGTCTCCAAACACGCGAATATTCCTGACCGGACGAGGACACATTAGGGGTGAGGTTGAGAGGCATCTTGGCGGGAGAGCGGCGGTTTTACGCATAAAACCCAACAATGATGATATCGTAGGATATACCCGGATGAGAATGAGTAAGGATTCATCTCTAGGTGCAATGGATAGTGGTCTAGAAGCCGAGATTATCAATAGTATTCCGGAAAAGATTCCCGAGACGTAAGTGAGCAACAAAACTGAAAAATATAATTTTTCCTTGTCACTGACAGACACCTTTAGATTTCTACTCATTTCTCTCACCATAGATGCTATCCTTGCGGAAACCACAGTCTATGGTAGGCGGAAAAAGCTCAGGGCAATGACCAATGGCTTGGATTTGAAGAGTGTTTACGGTGCGACTCTGGAACGAATAAAGGAGCAGGGTGGGGAGAGAGCAAGGCTTGGGATGGCAGCCCTGATGTGGATCTCGCACTCGGAACGGTTATTACAGCTCGATGAGCTTTTACACGCCATTGCAGTGGAGATAGGATCTACGGAACTCAACCCTGAGAGGACTCCTTCGGTAGAGATATTGTTGAGCTCTTGTCTGGGGCTTGTCGTCGTCGACAAGGAGGCTTCGATCGTCCGCCTGATCCATTTCACGCTCCAGGAGTACCTCTACACCTGCCCTGACCTTTTGGCGCAACCCACTCCATAATGGCAGAAATTTGTCTGACATACCTCAATTTTCGTACCATTAATGAGATTTCGCCTACACTGACTGCTCTCCCCCAGTCAACTCCCTTCCTCAGGTGCTCTTCCCTATACTGGGGGACTCATGCTAGGAGGGGGGCCTCAAGCGACGTGGTATCCTTCGCCCTCAAGCTTTTCGGCCAAATTGAAAGCCATATATCTACCAGGTTACTTTTGCTGGATATTGTGTTGAAGACCGGGAGATGCCACCGTGATATCCCTATCAATGGCCACCTCGTCGGGTATACCGGACTGCATTTTGCATCAGTTTTCGGCATCGTTGAAATCGCAACCACTCTCATGGACCTAACAAACTACGATCTCAACAGAAGAGATTTTCTAGGTATTACACCACTCGTCTGGGCTGCCATATGTGGACAAGAGTAGGTGGCGAGGCTGCTGTTGGAACAGTGGACTGTCATCCCCGACAAACCGGATAGGTTCTTTCGCCGAACAGCGCTCTCGTAGACTGCTGGGAAGGGAAATGAGGGACTTGTGAGACTACTGCTTCGCCGAGCATCTGCCAAGCCAGATGGGACAGATAGCTGGTGGGGTAAGGTGCCCCGAGTGATGAATATGGTCCTAGGGAGGAGATATGTCAACCCCAACAGACCAGATAAATACGGCAAAACTCCAATCTTGTTTACTGCTGAAAAGGGGCACGAGGAGGTGGTAGGGCTGCTATTGGGAAGGAAGGATGTTAAGCCTGATACGGCTGATGGATACGGCCAGACGCTTCTCTTCTGGGCTTCTAGTAATGGGTGCGAGGAAGTAGTGAAATTGCTACTGGAACGGGGAGAGGTTAAAATCGATAGGCTAGACAAATACGGCCAAACGCCACTCCTGTTGGCTGCTGAGGAGGGGCATGAGGGGGTGGTGGAGCTATTGTTGGCAAGCGGGGATATCGACTCTAACACGTCTGACAACGGTGGCCGGACACCGCTTTTCTGGGCTGCTGAGAACCGTGATGCGGGGATCGTGAGGCTATTGCAAGCCTACATACCCACAAACCCCAGCCCAGCTTAACCCCAAGAATGCAAGATCGCTCCTATCATCCCCCAAAGACCGCCGCGTGCCACTCCCCGCCGCTCCCATTGGCGGGACCGGGTGCCCGCCGGCCGCTTCATCCTCCTACAAATCCCTTGCGTGTCCCTAGACTACGCAACAATCTCGTGGATATCGCCGTCTCCACCTTGCCCAACCGTACTCACCCAACCCAACCCAACCCGCGAGTCGCTACCCCCTGCGATAGATGCTAGGAGAGTAACTATACCTGCCCGTCTGTGCCCCCATTGGCATTCGCTAGTAGCCGAGCTAGGGCCTACGATTTCATCCGAGTACACCCCAGCGCACCGGTGGTGTACTACTCTGTAGTTATAGTGTCAATTTTCAGTCTATGTTTCAGTTTTTCCCATTTCTGTATAATGGCACCGCCTTCAGGTTTAGATTATTCGTTTAACATTTATATAATCTAACTCCTCTCTATTTCTCGTCATCCACAAAACTGCTCTTCCTCACGCGAGTGATACATGTCTCGTAGCCTGTGATACCTTCACTACCTCTTGATCCTTGCCGACCAAAGGTGCGTGGGGCCCAACATGTCATGATCCAAAGTCTCACGATGCCCCATGTTCATTCCCAAAGCGGGGTAATCCAAACACGAATACAGTAATTATATACTACATTTCTAAATTATGATTAACCACCGTGACTCAAATTATTCCTCATCACTCTTCTACCCCACAGCCCTCCCCATCTACCCGCGAGTACACCCGAGCCCAGCTACTGCAAACAAATACTCAACGCACCCGCCAATTCCTCAGAGCATCCGCGGAAGACAGGGCCACCGGAATTAAATACACCCCCGTCACCGGCGGAATCGAAACGGAGACTAACAATTACCAACGAGTTCGGCGTTGCTGAATGCTGGTGCGTGGAGGTGCTCAAAGGCGAATATGCGTGATGCAGCCGAAGACACCTGTGTTAATGGGGATGTACAGTACTGTACCGACCATGGTAAAGCATTCCAGGGAGCGGGAGCCTTGACTTGACGATTTTCTTCCGTTATTGGAGGCTGCGGAGGGTGCTCTCCGTATCGCTTTCCTTTCCTTGTGTTAGGACGTTACGGGAAAGCGGAAACTCCTCTGGCGAACGGGAGGTGGTCTGGGGCATAGGCAGTGGAAGAAGGTTCCAAGCAATCGCGATTGATATTATTCCTCTATTCCAATAAGTAGTTTCGTTTGGTTTACTTTTTGCTCGCTGCGTACGCTTGGGGGCGATAGAGAAGGGACTCTGTCGTCGGTAATGATATGATTGCCACTAACCCTAACCCTATTCCACAACCACTTCTGGTAGAGCACTGAACCGACATGCCCTGCTCCTAAAATACCGGTATGATATGTTGCAGGGAAAGGTGTTTATCGATTCATCTTCACGCGCAGTACTCGTAGGTCGGCCCTGAATGGATTAAGTCATTAACTTAAGCGGTTTCGATTGTCGATGACCAACCGCACCTCATGCCCTGGAGTGCCGCGACACCGAGCGGGACAGTACTCGAGTAAGCTAGTTAAAAGCGCAAGCTTAGTGGAAAGGAAAAAGGGCAGTCAGATTTTTTTGCCAATGGCTCGGAAGCATTGCTATCTACCAGGTGTGGGGATAAGAGCGAGACTTGTTTTTTGTCATTGCTAGAGAGGGTGTGTGCTAATGCTCACGGTCGTTACTGTGCGATGGGTGGGGGGGCGGAGGGGGTGGTGTTTTCAGTTTCTTGCGCCTCGCGTGATGATAGTGGGTGCCTATTGACAGACACAAAAAGTGGTGGGGTGGTTGAACACTTGACTGGGGGTGCCGCGAGGGGAATATACTCATGAAGTCGTGGTACGGTCCCTCCGCAGAAGTGTTCATGATTCCGCTTACTCAGCACCATGAGCAATCAAGGGGCGAGTTTCGTAAAATAAAAAAAAATAAAAATAAAAAAAGCCCCGAAGTGCGAGAAAGTGACGATTATTGGCTACAAGCTACGTAGACAAATACCCTGAGAGTAAAAAAAGTCAAGCCTTCAAGGTATCTGGAGGAGTGCAAACGTGGGGGAACTATAATAGAACAAAGAAATTAATTTAATATTCCATATACCACCTCTTTACCTCTCTATAATGGCAATGGCGAATTTGTCATGGGAGACGGCAATTTGCTGAAAGATTCTAGGGGAATTGGTTTCTCATATGCAAAGGGCTATCTTCAAGTAGTTTTTGGCTGCTTCGGGATCGCATCCATAGGAGAGACAGGAAAGTACTAATTAGCACAAACTTTACTATGATACTTGTCGGGCAATCGAAATGTGCTTGCTGAGATGTCTCAGATTTTTACCAACACTTCTACATACTGTACAAGTACTTCAGGACTATATTGTAAATAAGGGTCAAGCTTCTCTTCAGCTATTTTCCTTACCCCTATTTTTGCTTTCCTATTTGGGAAGGTGGATATGGTCACAAGCTTCCTCACACTCTTATGATCCTCCTCCCTTGCCAACTTTTGAGGCTTTATAGGCTGGGGCTATAACTTTCTCATTTGGGTTTATCTGAAAAACACGTCCCTTCTAGTGATCAGCCAGTGGTGCTCATGATAGATTGTTGACTCTAAAACTTGTCCTCTCCTGCCTGCATAGTAGGCTCTCACTATAGTTGTATGAGGTTTCAATTTAGCCTAATTCTTCCAGGGTTGATGGCTCTTAGGAGCTGTTTGCTCAGTTGGGCTTGTAACTTTTCAAGTGGCTGAAACTCTCAATACTGGTAATATGTAGACAGTATTGTACTGCCTTAGACTGCACCGCTATTTGACTGGTTAGTAACAACTTTCCTTGGGGTCTAGCGTGCTCTAGCTGTGTCCCTCTATTACACAAAATGAATTCAAGATTGGTCTACTATAACGGAGGCACCTGTCACGATCTGGCTAGAGGAGTGCTAGCCAGTTGACGGCAGCAAGGAACAGGTTTCGCACATGACATCGTTTAGACATCATGCAGTTAACTTATACTTTCACTCACATGACTAAGTTAGCGGGTCATGGGGCTTGTTTACGTTTAAATTGGTTTTATGTACATGACCTCGTTAGCAGGTCATGGGGCTTGTTATGTTTAATTGCATTTTGCACATGGCCTACAGTTGACATCATGGGGAGAGTGTGGGCTGGCTGGTAGGGCTTACTGGCAAGGCAGACTCGTTTGTGTTTTGCGCATAACTTTATTAACCGGTCCTGTGGTTTGTTTCTGTGTTTGATTTATATTCCCTTTGATATATGTTTTTGTACATGACGTCAGTTAGAGGTCAAGAGATGTTTTATGTTTACACACCTGACTCGTTTGAGTCAGGTGATGGATTTTGCATCCAATCTTGCTAGAGGATGAGGGCTGGGTTAGGGTTGCAGGAAGAGGCTGTAACGACCCAGCATACGTGAGCTATGGCAGCCGGAACCTACACCCATACAGGTA
>PYWC01000018.1:1350629-1362339 GCA_003182015.1 Tuber magnatum | reverse complement strand
GATATTAAGTTTTACCGTCTACTTTACTCTTACATTTGTGTGAACTTTTGGCGATAAGTTTGAAGTTGTTTGGTGCGGTCGCAACCTTGGGATCCATCTTCCTAGGGGTGCCCCCGTTACAGAGGCCTATATAAAGGCCGGGTTTTCACAGATGGATTAGCTCTTCATGCAACCATCTACTATTGTTTCCTATCTACTACTTTAGGCTCTTTACAAATACAAATACCTTGCACTCCAAAGCTATCTGCTAGGCGGATTAACCATAGAGTCAAAAACCTATCCGCAATGCAGATCAGGTTTAAATGAATAAGACCCATTCTCTCGGTGCTAGTGAGAAACCGATTTTTATGTGAGAATACTAAGATGGGGACTAAAGACTCAAGAAGCTCTAGGACACAGCGCAGCGCAGTTCGGAAGTTTAACGAAGGTCCTTACCTGTTGTGAGTAAAACCAGTAGTGAGAAACTGTAAGATTTGGTTGCGTCTCCAGAGATAGCTAGCGACAGCAAGACAGCAACTCCAGAAAACTTGCAGTTCCCCTGTGACAACAAAGGAGATATCGATCTTATGGACAACACCCTCGACCTAGGAGGAGTACAAGACACCTGGGGCGAAGCAGTGGGTCAACCCTCACAAGCAGCCAGTCCGGTTACACTAGAACAGACCTCACCCGCAACTAGTTCCCACGAAGGAACGACATGACCAAGAAGGATGTTAGCAGCAGCAACACAGGCACCCACGACATGGCCGACAACACAAACCGTGATGATGACGGAGGACCAAATGACGAGATTCCGGAGAGCAATTAACACTAACCTGGAATCAAGCGCAAAGGGAAAGGAATCGGACCTCTATAAAGGAGACCACGACAGGTTAAGACAGTTCCTAACTCAGTTAGAACAATACTTCTAGGTCGAGGGGTATGGAGTCGGAAAAGACACGATCAAGGTAGACTATGCGGAGTGTCTCTTGAGAGAAGCAGTGGGGCAATGGATAATGCACTATGTGCCAGGAAAGGGTGACCGAGTATGGGACTCGTGGGAGGAGTTCAAGGAAACCCTCCATACCCAGTTTGGAGACAGAAACGCCAAGCAGAGGGCCAGGCTAAAATTGGAAAAAATGAGACAAGGAAAGTATAACTTTTCCGACTACTGGTATAAGTTGTGCTTGATATCGGTCGTAGCAGAATTTGACGACAACACAGAATACCACCTCCGCCTGGGCGGCATCAATGAAAGGCTACAGGCAGCCTGGATAAGCTCGGACCAGACCAATCTAATGGCTGAACGCTTCGTGGTATGGGCCGTCAACAAAGAAGACAAGAGCAACCTGGTCCAGCATGCCCCGACAGCATAAAGGGGATAGCGTATACAACCCCGCTGCACAACAACAACTGTATCTACTGACCAAGCAAAAGGTCATGATCGGCACCAGGCGGGGACTCCATGGACCTAGATCCGGCAGGGAGTAAAAATAGACAGTTTCAAAGACTGTCCGACCAGGAGCACCAGAAGAGAAGAAAAGAAAATGTATATCTTTGATGCGGACTGAAGAGGCACTTCATCAAGGATTGGCGACGCAAGGAAACCAAGCTCCAAGAAATGGAAGCCAGAGAGAGGATGGAAGCACGGGAGACTTTAAACAAATAAGGTCTGAGGCAAAGTGTGGTCTGCGGTACAAGGAACGAGGCAAACCCTCTGGCATGGCATATATATCAACCATGAAAAACAAGGCACCCATAAAAAGAAAACAAGAGAACAAGACAACGATCAACAGCACGAACAGTTATGACAACAACAATGAACCCCTTATAATTAAGATAAAACCATGCCCAACAAACAAGGACAGCGAAATGAACGTGATGCTTGGTTTAGGGGCAAGCGAGGATTTCATAGACAGAGATTTCTGCGAAACCCAGGGATTACCCCTGAAGAAGATAAAGGAACCAAGATATATATACCTGGTCAACGGGGAAAAAAGCAAACTAGAACCAATCACCCATATGGTGCAAGCCATAATGGAGATAGGGTCACATCATGAAGCCATGATATTCCAAGTAGTGTACTTGCAGAAACACAGGGCCATACAAGGAATGCCCTGGCTAAAACGACAGAACCTGAACATCGACTGGGGAAAAGGCCAAATCAACTTGAACAGCGCACTATGCACACAGTTGTGCCTGGAAATTTTCCCAACGATTGAAACGATCCCCGAAGAACAATCAATAAGAGAAAACCAGAGGACACAAATCCTCTATATAGACACCAAACACGAAGAAACCATCTCCTAAGATGAAGTCATATGGGTACAAGTGTTATATCCACATGCCAGAAAGCCAGCACGAGGATTCAGGAAAGCAGCAGGTTATGACCTGTAGAGTATGGAAGACATGATAGTCCCGGCAAGAGGACAAAAGATGATACTATCGCGAATTGCAGTAGGACTGCATGATGGCACCTATGCAAGAATCACCACACGTAGTGGTATAGCCGTCCTACATGGGATTACCACAGGCACTGGAGTGATCGATATAGACTATAGGGGCAAGGTGCAATTCCTACTAATAAACCTGAAGGATACGGACTATACGATCCAAAAAGAGGGTCGCATAGCCCTGATGATTATCGAGAATGTTGATACAAGGGAGCTGCCTAAAGTACGAGACGCGGATAAGACCAAAAAAGGCGGAGAAGGATTCGGCAGTACCGGACAAGGGACCCCCAAGGACAACACCCCCACCAAAACACCAGCAGAGAAACCCCTGAGCATATCTTTCATATCAGCAAAGGCCTTCAGTCAACTCGACCAGAGAGGGAAAGGGACAGGGATCCTCAAATGGGATGAAGAAGAAGACCGAGCAATGATCGCAGAAGCGTCAAGGAGCAGTACCCGACTAGCAGTAAAGGAAGAAGCCAAAAGGAAGAAAAAAACTCTGGGGCAACTGGTCCCAATGGAGTATAACGATTACCTCAACACATTTGAAGAAAATGAAAGGACAGATCTTCCCACAAACAAGAGCGAAGATCACCATATCAAGCTAGAGGAAGGAAAGGCTGCCCCCTCTATGAAACACTACCTGTTAAGGGCAGAGGAATTGAAGGTACTGCAGGAATACCTCCACCAGAACTTGGCCAGGAAAGGGATCAGACCATCGTCCTGCTTAGCAGGGGCACCCATCCTATGCGTCAAGAAGAAAGATGGGAAACTGACACTTTGCATCGATTGCTGGGGACTGAACGCAGTATTCCAAAAAGATGGGTACCTGCTGCCATTGATTGATGAAGCATTGGAGTGGCTAGGACGGGCCAAACACTATTCGAAGTTGGATATCAAGGACGCATATCAGAAAATAAGGATAGCCAAAGAGACCAGTGGAAGACGGCTTTCAGGACGAGATACGGACTGCTCGAATATTTAGTCATGGCCTATGGATTATCCAATACACCAGCCATATTCCAACGCCGGATCAACTCCAAGTCGAGCAAATACCTGGACATATATTGTATTGTCTACCTAGACAATATCGTCATTTATTCAAAAAATATGGAACAACACTACCGAGACATCTGGAATGTGCTGCAGGCATTGAGAGAAGCCAGGGTCAAACTAAAGCCTTTGGATTGCGACTTCTACATGAACAAACTAGAATACCGGGGATTTATGGTCAATCCTGCAGGGGTACACACCAACCGAGTCAAAACAGCGGCTATCGACAACTGGAAAGCACCCAAGAGTGTGAAAGGAGTGTAAAGCTTTCCAGGCTTTTACAACTTTAACCGAAGATTCATCGTAGAGTTTAGCAGGATAACTAAGCCCCTCTGCGATACGAGCAGAAAAGGGATCTAATGTGTATGGGGTGAGAAAAAACAAAGACCATTCGACGATATGAGAAAGTGAGTTACCACGACGCTGATATTAGGACACTTCGACCCCACGTTACCCATCATGATCGAGACGGATGTGTCCAACTACGTATGCTCCGGTATCCTCCCCCAGCACGGTGAGGACGGGTCATGGAGACCGGTCGCGCTTTGATTAAAAACAATATCGCAGGCTGAGCAACACTTTGACATTCACGATAAGGAACTGTTAGCCGTTGTGCAAGTAGTTAAAGACTAACGGCAGTACACGCTAGGAAGCCAGCATGGGATCTGGATCATCCCCGACCACAAGAACCTACTAGCATTCACTACCACCCAGGAACTCAATGGACGACAAATCAGATGGAGCAAGACATTAAGCCAATACCATCTCCAAATCAAATACCGACCAGGGAAAGAAGGAGGAAAACCGGACACATTGACTTGACGGACAGAGGATTTCACAGAAAAAGAGGAAACACAGTCGTAACAACAAGGAATACTTCTTCCCAGGGAAAAGTGTTTCGTACAAGAAGAAGACGAAGGCAGCCGATAGGAATCCCTGCACGAAACAACTGCGGCCAACAGCAACAATGAGGAATACGAGCCATGGATAAAATAAAGTGCGGCGGGTGACAGGGAAATCAAGGAGATAATGAAGGCCCTGAAAGAAGGCCTAAAACGCATAAAAGATGTAGCTCTCGGGTTATACAGGGAAGAAGATGGACACCTTTGGTATGACAACAAAAGGAGGCTCCCAGACGAAGAAGCCTTGCGAACAGAAATGATAAGAAATCATGACATCCCAACTGTAGGACACGGCAGAACGGCAAAAGCAACAGCAGTGATTCAGCGATCCTACTACTGGCTATCGATGCCCAACGATATTACAAGATATGTGAAGAACTACGACCCATGTCAAGGAACGAAAAGGGTCAAACATGCACCCTGCAGGCTACTCAAACCACTCGAAACTCCAAGAAGACCGAGGCAATCTATTGCTATGGACCTTGTCATCGGACTATCCGAATAGAACGGTTGTGATGCAATAGGGGTCATTATCGACGAGTTTACAAAAATAGCGCCCTATATACCATGCAGAACGGATATGATAACAGCCCAGTTCTTCAACCTGTTTAAAGACCAGGTCTTTAGACTTCATGGCCTAGCAAAAGATATTACTTGTGACAGAGCATCCCCCTTGACATTGGACGTATGGAAAGATATTACACAACAATTAAGTCTCAGCCCACACTTAAGCACGGCCTTCCATCCACAAACGGAGGGGCAGACCGAATGAATAAACAGGATATTAGAACAATATCTGCGAGCCTACGTCAACTACCAACCACATGGTTGGGCGGCCTTCCTATCCACGTCAGAATTCGGGTACAACAATGGGCGACCAGAGATGATAAGGACCATACCCTTCTTTGCGCACTGCCGATATCACCCCTCATTTGATCCAGCACAATACCAAGTGCCACGAAAAATAACACAGGCCGATGATATGATAACGGTAGATAATATATTACAAGACGAAATGACTATAGCACAAAAGAGTCAAAGAGAAAAGAGCGATAAGCACTGGAAATGGGACCTGAACCTTACGGTGGGCGACAAGGTCCAGTTGATGCCATGCAATATCCAGACCACGAGACCATCGACGAAACTGAACTACAAGAAACCTGTACCATTCAAGATAATCGCACAGGTCAGATTGTGAGCATATAAACTCACCCTCCCTGCCTCAATAAAACAGACCCATCCAACATTCCATACGAGACTCCTCGAACCCTACCAAGAAAACTCTTTTCCCTTACAGAAAAAACTTCCCCCTCCGCCAATTCACATAGACGGAGAAGACGAATACGAACTGGAAGAAATAATCGATCCTCGTTTGCACTACGGTAGACTACAATACTGGGCTAAGTGGACCGGTTATTCCCCCAAACATGATCAAGAGTGGTATTCAGCTACAAATTTCAGTAATGCTAAAGATGTCGCCCTCTTCTTCCACCAGCGCCACCTGCACAAACCAGCAACCAACAGTCCACACCAAGGTGGAAGAAAACAGTTGGGTGGCGGTTGAAGACCACGAAGAATTTGAACAAAGGGTGCTACAAGCACAGAAAGAGACAGCAAAAGGAGAGACGAAGAGGAAGAGGCATGCAAAAAAGACGCGGGGAGCAAGCACCAAGGACGAGTGCACAGTGTACCACGACACGAAAGAATGACAATGGTGGTGGCCAACAGAGGCCAGCAAAATGCGAGACTCAAACAAAGATCAGGTATGGATGAACTCCGGGCAGCAACAAACCTGGGAGGGAGAGGCTCCAGTGACCCCAGACGAGCCAATACACCACAGAATCAACTGGCAGAACTGCATGCACAAATTCTGCCCCCACGATAGACGGAAAGAGCAGAAGGTACAAGAACAGGCTCTGAGGATGGAGCCAAGAAAGAGGGGGGGGCACAAAGTTTCTTTTGCCTCCAAGGATGCTGTGAGAGACACCATCTGCACCCAGGATGAAAAGATAACGCAGCAGAAAGACAGGATAAATGAGGTGCAAGAAACGATCGAATGACTCTGAGGGATGGTCAAATGACTACGTGAAGTAAAGAGGATGGTGCGAGAACAAGGAGGGAGACAGGGTCGCGAAAGATGAATCTGGCGGGAGGTGGCAGACTGGCTCCGCAAGCAATACAACCTGGCAGAGGACCACGAGCTGCGAACCCGCAAGTACACGGCATCAATGGAGAAGAGAAGAAAGAGAAGGAGATAGACCTGGCCTCAAGGACTGGGGATAAGGGAGAGGGGAGCTAAAGTCATGATCTGGCTAGAGGAGCGCTGGCCAGTTGATGGGAGCAAGGAACAGGTTGCGCACATGACGTTATTTAGACGTCATGCAGTTAAGTTATTCTTTCAAGCACATGACCTTGTTCGCAGGTCATGGGGCTTGTTAGTGTTTAAAAAGGTTCTATGCACATGATCTCATTAGCAGGTCATGGGGCTTGTTATATTTGATTGCATTTCACATATGACGTACCATTGACATCATGGGGAGAGTCTAGGCTGGCCGGTAGGACTTACCAGCAAGGCAGACTCATTTATGCTTTGTGCGTGACCTCGCTAACAGGTTCGGTGCTTTGTTTATACATTCCATTTATCTTGCATTGGATGTACGTTTTCACACATGATGTTGTTTAGTAGTCATGGGATATTTTATGTTTGCGCACCTGACTCATTTGAGTCAGGTGGTTGATTTCGCACCTGACCTCACTTGAGGATTAGGGCTGGGTTAGGGTTGCGGGAAGAGGCCTATATAAAGGCCGGGTTGTCACATATGGATTAGCTCATCACGCAACCATCTACCCTTATTTCCTATCTACTACTTCACGCTGTTTACAAATACAAATACCTTACGCGCCAAACCTATCCACTAGGCGGGTCAACCATAAAGTCAAGAACCTATCCGCTACCCGGATCGGGTTAACAGGATAAGACCGATACTCTCGGTGCTGGTGAGATACCGATTCTTATGCGAGAATACTAAGATAGGGCCTAGAGACTCGAGGAGCTCTAGGACACAGCACAGCACAGTTCGGAAGTTAAACGAAGGTTGTTACCAGTCACGAGTAATATGAGTGGTGGGAAACCGTAACAGTACCCCTAGGACAATCGATCCCAATGTTGTGACTGCACCAAGCAACTTCAAACTTATCACCAAAAGTTTGCCCAAATGTTGCAGTGAAGCAAACTGTAAAACTTAATATTATTAAGCTGGACACTTCTCTCAATTCAGGTCTCTAGAGGATTGATTTTGGAACTAGGAGAGCTCAAGGATAGATTTTTAAATAGTTTCATCTTATGCCAGAAACTCCACAATCAGTTTACTCCAACCATTCAACCACACACCTCTCCGCTAATGCTGGTCCGACATGTCTCCTTGCACACAGTTCAGGCATGCATGTATTGACACACTCTGGTTAGCTTTCATCTTATACAGTTATCGTTTCTGCGGCGCAGCTCTATTTTGCCAGCCTGAGTGAAAGCCTCTTCACATCGGTTCCTTACTAGTGGCTAACAGTCATGACACCTGATGAACCAGACTAGCTATGACACTCGTTCTATATGTATTGATCACTACTTGACCCGGAAGCTACCATGAGTGGTTTATCCATCTACTATTTACGACTTCCCGGGGTCCCAATGTCTTCTGCAGGATATGGTGGTCCGGTACTGCTCTAATGAGTACTATCCATGACCACTCTCTGGCATTCACCTTACCTGCAGTAGAAATCATGCTTTTACTGCCTCTACACTTCGTTTACAGAGCCTGTAGCATTGTGGCTGCGTTCGGGCTTGACAGATGTAAAACTCTCCCCACCCCCAGGTACCACTCCAGACTACCTTCGGGACCCCCATACCTAACTCCTGTTAACCCCATTGGTTTTGGTCCATTTTACTGTGAACAACCTGTAGTCAGTCTTTCACCTTCTACCCTAGGCCGCATTGTATATCCTGCAAACGGCTTACAGGCGACCAGATGGCAGCGATGCATGCTGTCTTGCACGCAGGTTGATGAAGATTCCTTTTGGCTGGACTGCTTACAACTAATCAACTACGTGCCCATGATGTCCGGACCTCAAGGGCTGGCCAGAGATGTAACCGGTACAGGTACTAGGTTAGGTTTTATGTTTGGGTTTCACAGTATCATTTGATACTTGTATTGTTTTGTGTGCTATTGCTTGATACACAAATTGTTTTATGTTTGGTTTCACAGTATCGTTTGATACTTATATTGTTTAGTATGTTATTGGTTGATACACGCAATGTTTTGAAATATCGCTCATACTAGAGACAAGGGATAGATTATACTTAAAGACCACTGATTCTGGCAATGGAAAACAGCAGACTTCGACGGACAGTATTCTTAATACACCTGGTTAAACGGTTACTTCTCTGCTCTGCTAGTTCACCCTCCCGAAGACTCCTTTAGTCAGCAGCACTCACTTCTTGTTGACCACGAAGTGATCTGCTCCTATGATAACTGCCACATGATTAGGGCCTGACCTGAACAGGTTACATTTTTTTAACCTTAGCTGGTAGGAAAGAAAAAACCCATTACAGACCAGGTCTGATCAACATATGAAGCGTCCAACCGTGAGCTAGCGGTGGGGAGAGGCAGAACGGAGGAAGGTTCGTCTCTGCCAACACGACACTATGGAGTTATTAGAAACCCATAGTGGGAAGCAGGTCCCAGGAGAACATGTTACCAAGAGAAGGCAACCGTGGAAACCAAACCAGCCCAAGACTGACTTTGCAATCAACAAAGCAGAGAGACAGATGGAGCGGGACTTGGCCACTGGGATCTTTAGTGAATCAACAGAGGAATTAGCTAAGGCGGCAACAACCCTCCCTGGCCTTTTCCCCCGTAGCCCCTACAAAGGAAAGGCACCAGCACAACCACCAAAAAAGGATAGACCACCCGTCTGTACTCCAAGGAGGGAAGATGACAACGAGGAAGAATCAGATCACTCGGTAGCAGCTGAAGATCTAGATGAACCCCCAAGTGACCCTTGAGACAGCTCGTCAGCCGACAGTTCTAGCAGCAAAGTGTAACGACCCAGCATACATGAGCTGTGGCAAACGGAACCTATAGCCATACAGGTAGCCAGGAGGCGAACTGATAGGAAACGGCAGGCAAGTAGGTACTAGACCTCTGGAGACCCGATGGCCTGGGCTCCGAGAATGAACAGAATTGCCTGGTCAGTGTACTTAGGGACTTGTGAAGGGGCAGTTGCTCAGCTAGGCCGGGTAACTGGAGACAGGTCAGGAAGGTCTATCACCGGCGACGGGATAGGCAGGGCAATAGAGAAAAGTTAACTTGTCCGCTGGACAAGGTTACCCTACTCTCGGGATCGGGTTACCCTGCCTTGGGTCTTGGGTTACCCTGCCCAGAGTCCTGAGTTACCCTACCTTTCAATACGAAGTCCCTAGGGGAGTTCGGGAAAAATAGACTGGAATGTTTGTCACGCAAAGCCGTGCATGATACTGATATCTGGGGTTCCGGGGGATGCTATTGGGCGAGCTAGGTAGCTTCGAGGAAGCTGTAAATTGAAGACACTATTCCTATAATACCCCTCCGGCCCCGCCTTGAGGCCCGGATGTCATGGGCAAACGGTTGTGTAGTTGTGTGCAGTCTAGCAAAGAGGAATCTTTGGCGACATGCTTGCGACACCATATACGTCACTGCCGTCCGGTCGACCGTAAGATGTTCGCAGGGTATAAAAGGGGGCATAGGGTGGAAGGTGGAGTACCTCCTCCAAGTTGTTCAGAGTAAAATGGAGCAGACCTGACGGAGTTAACGGGTGTTAACCGTGGGGGTCCCGAAGGTAGTCCCGGGTGGTGCCAGGGTGTCTGGGAGAGTTTTACACCTACCAAGCCCGAAGGTGCTCCCAACGCTATAGGCTGTAAAAAGGAAGGGCAGAGACACTAAAAGCATGATTCCTACCACAGGTAAGGTAGATCCAAGGTAGTGGTCATCGGTAGCGCCCATTTGATCACTCCCGGACTATCGTGCCCTGCGGAAGACACCGGAAGCCCACGACCCGTTAAGAGTAACCAGATAAACCGCTCACAGTAGCCTCCGGAGTCAAGTAGAGACCAATACATATGGGAAGGGTGCCACAGATAGTCCAGTTCATGAGGTGTCTTGACTGTTAGGCACTGGCAAGACACCGATGTGCAGAAGTTTTCACTGCGGCAGGCAAAATGGAAATGCACCGCAGAAACGATAACCGCATAAGGTGAACACCGACTAGAGTGTGTCGGCACATGCATGCCCGAAGGCTGTGCCAGGAGATGTGTTGGACCACCCTTAGCGGAGAAGGGTGTACTCAAATAGTCGGAGTAAACTGATGGGAGGGTTTCTGGCATAAGAGAAAAACGACCAGAAAGTCTATGCGCGAACTCTCCTACCCGAACAATCAATCCTCTGGAGACCTTAATGGAGTAAAGCGTCAGGCTTAACGATATTAGGTTTTACGGTCAACTTTACCCTTACATCTGTGTGAACTTGTGGCGATAAGTTTGAATTTGTTTGGTGCAGTCGTAACCTTGGGATCCATCTTCTTAGGGGTGCCCCCGTTACGGTATATCGTTAAGCGAGCTCCTCGCTTAACTCCTCCCCTGATTAATTGTTTCCGACCTTCGGCACTGACCTTGCGTGAATACTGGTAACCTTGTCTAGAACAGGTAGCCCTGGGTGGAAAGCGCAATGGCTAGTACCGAACTTCGAACCAGAATTGAATGCAACTCGTATACAGACCTTGACCTTGATGAGAATACTGCCAACACGTTTCGTGCCTTAGTTTTTGCGGATGTTCGCGGTATTGACTAGGATGGCCACCAGTTGCTCTTGGAGGCCGCTCCTATTCAGTTACCTGCTGAATGTCTTGACCTCCTGATTACAGACCCTCGCGCCGCGGATCACTCATTTTTTCAAGACCCTACCCTAGTCTATAACCTGCTCCCTCCCCCGCCGCACCGAGTTCCCTTTGCCGAGTTCTCCCGCGAATTCGTCGAACCTTACATCGTCCGGGAGGTAGGCGAGTCGATTTAGGACGTGAAGCGGGAACTGAAGAACTAGAACAACCAGCAGCAGCAGGTGTTCCGAACACAGATCACTACGGCAGCAGTGGAATGGATGCAGGTGCAGCAGGCGGTATACTTGCGGATGATAAGGGATCAGCAGGCATTGAAGACTCGGATGGCAGCCTTGGAAAAGCCTTTTGAGGGAGGGTATAGTATTGATACTGGGAATGATGAACTGATGTTAGAGGTCG
>PYWC01000018.1:1202648-1345887 GCA_003182015.1 Tuber magnatum | reverse complement strand
GCTAGTGACTTTGCATTAGGAGCCGTTCTCTCCCAGTTCTGTGAAGACGAGAGATGGCATCCAGTGGCCTATCATTGTAGGAAGTTCCACCCTGTGGAGATTAATTATGATGTCCATGACAAGGAAATGACAGCCATCGTGGCAGCACTCAAGGAATGGGATCATTTGCTATACGCGGTGACGGACAAGTTGGTGATCCATACGGATCATAAGACTTTGGAGTACTGCAATAGTACCAAGGTCCTTAACCGAAGGCAGCACCACTGGGCTGAGTTCCTGCAACCGTTTAACTTCAAGGTGGTTTACCGAGAAGGATGGTTGAATGAGAAGGCAGATGCTTTGTCGCGTCGTAGGGACTACCGCTCTGAAGGGGGTAGTGCCTTTCCGCCACGGTCATTTTTTCACCCCGGACAGTGGGTTGGAAGCCAGGAACGGGACATCTTGTGACCGCAAGTGTTGCAGGTGTGCCAAGGATTTCAGCTCCAGTCTTCCTTTTTGGATCAACTGCGGGTAGCGATAACCGAAGACCAGGAGTACTTATGTATCCTGATGGCATTAGCTGCTGGTGACAAAGAGGTCGACCGACATTTCACGACGGAAAAGGGCTTACTCCTGTACAAGAACAGGTGGTATGTTCCCAAGGGTCAGAATCTGAAGCACACAATCATGAAGGCAGAACATGACTCCCCAATCGCCGGACACTGCAGGACTTACAAGACCATTGGCCGGGTTAGGGCTAACTTCTATTGGCCTAAGATGGATGCGCACATCACTGACTACGTGCGAACATGTGACGCGTGCCAGAGAAATAAATCCATCAGGCGCAAGAGGTTCGGGCTGCTGGAACCTATTGATGTTCCTATGCGGCCGCGGACAGCCATTTCAATGGATTTCATTGTAGCGCTGCCAGAGTCCAAAGGGTATACCAAGACCTGGGTCATAGTGGACAGATTCTTGAAAATGGCCCATTTCATACCCCTGACCACTGAGGTACCTATCAAGGAGCTTGCCTTGATATTCCTGAAGAAATTCTGGCGCTTTCATGGACTCCCCGCGTCAATCATCTCTGACTGAGATAGCCGATTCACATCCAAGTTCTGGATGACTCTAATGCACTTGTAGCAAGTGAAACTAAACATTTCGACTGCATTCCACCCTGAGACTGATGGGCAGACTGAGAGGGTTAATCAAACACTGGAGCAGTACTTGCGTAGTTACTGTTCCTACCAACAAGATGATTGGGTTTCGCTGTTACCTCTTGCGGAGTATGCGTCCAAGACCTCGACATCAGAATCCACCAGGTTGTCACCTTTTGAGATCAACCATGGGTTTAACCCAAGGAGAAACTTGGCAGGGATCGTGTCTGATAACCAGGGAATACACCCTAGTAGTGAGCTCTTGGTTAAGGAATGGGAAGGAACCTGGGCAGAGATTCAAGAAACGATCCAATGGGCAGAGGCAAGGCAACGGAAATGGCATGACCAGAGAAGGTTGCCATCAGCGGACTACGTCGCCATGGAGGATGTGGCTACTGGGCGGACAAAGAAAGCGGACTGCGTGATGTTGAACCGAAAAAACATCTGCACGAAGCATCCGATGGAGAAGCTGGACCACCGGATGTTTGAGCCTTTCGTGGTCAAACGTGGGGTGGGCAACCGAGCTTATGAACTCCAATTGCCAACTAGATGGAGCATCCACCCGGTTTTTCAATGTCACTTTACTCGAACCCTATTGCGAGGATCTGGAAGCAGGTAGGGTAAAGGAAGCCCCTATCCCGGAACTTATAGACAACGAGCCCTGTTACGTTATCGAAGCTGTTGTGGACAGCCAATGGTACGGAGGAGCGAAGGCGAAGTTTCCATCATGCTTTGTCCAGTACCTGGTTTCATGGGGAGGCTACGGGGCTGAGGAGAACTCATGGGAGCCCTATGAGATGCTAGAAGGAACAGGCTTGCAGGCCATTCAGGATTTCGACCAACGATTTCCGTCCAAGCCCAGGGAACATAGGGTCTGGTGGGAATCGAGTCGTGGGAATAAGAGACGACGCTAACGGGCCGGGACGGACCGTAGAGAAGAGGGGAGTGATGTAACGACCCAGCATACATTAGCTATTGCAAATGGAACCTATATCCATACAGGTAGCCAGGAGGCGAACTGATAGGAACCGGCAGGCAAGTAAGTACTTGACCTATGGAGACCCGATGGCCCAGGCTCCGAGAGTGAACAGAATTGGCTGGTCAGCGTACTTAGGGACTTATGAAGAGGCAGTTGCTCAGCTAGGCCGGGTAACTGGAGACAGGTCAGAAAGGTCTATCACTAGCGACGGGATAGGCAGAGTAACAGGGAAAAGTTAACTTGTCCGCTGGACAAGGTTACCCTACTCTCAGGATCAGGTTACCCTGCCCAGAGTCCTGAGTTACCCTACCTTTGAATACGAAGTCCCTTGGGGAGTTCGGGAAAAATAGACAGGAATGTTTGTCACACAAAGCCATGCATGATACTGATATCTGGGGTTCCGGGGGATGCTATTGGGCGAGCTACGTAGCTTCGAGGAAGCTGTGAATTGAAGACCTTATTCCTATCATGCCTCTCCGGCCTGGCCTTGAGGCCCGGAGGTCATGGGCCAACGGTTGTCTAGTTGTGTGCAGTCTAGCAAAGAGGAATCTTTGGCGACATGCTTGCAACACCGCATAGGTCGCTGCCGTCCAGTCGACGGCAAGCTGTTCGCAGGGTATAGAAGGGGGCATAGGGTGGAAGGTGTAGTACGTCCTCCAAGTTGTTCGGAGTAAAACGGACCAGAAGTGAGGGAGTCAACGGGTGTTAACCGTGCGGGTCCTGAAGGTAGTCCCGGGTGGTGCCGGGGTGACTGGGAGAGTTTTACACCTACGAAGCCCGAACATGCTCCCAGCGCTATAGGCTCTGAAAGGGAAGTGCAGAGACACTAAAACCATGCTTCCTACTACAGGCAAGGTACATCCGAGTGTAGTGGTCATGGGTAGCGCCCCTTTGATCACTCCCGGACTATAGTGCCCTGCGGAAGACATCGGAAGCCCGCAACCCGTCAAGTGTCACTGGATAAACCGCTCACGGTAGCCTCCAGAGTCAAGTAGAGATCAAGGCATATGGGAAGAGTGTCATAGATAGTCTAGGTCATGAGGTGTCTTGACCATTAGCCACTGGCAAGACACCGATGCGCAGAAGTTTTCACTCCAGCGGCCAAAATGGAAATGCACCGTAGAAACGATAACTGCATAAGGTGAACACCAACCAGATTGTGTTGGCACATGCATGCCTGAAGAGTGTGCCAGGTGACGTGTCGGACCACCCTTAGCAGAGAAGGGTGTACTCAAATAGTTGGAGTAAACTAATGGGGGAGTTCCGGGCATAAGATGAAAATGACCTGAAAGTCTATGCGAGAACTCTCCTACTCCAACCATCAATCCTCTCGAGACCTTAATTGAGTGAAGCGTCAGGCTTAATGATATTAAGTTTTACCCTCTACTTTACTCTTATATCTGTGGGAACTTTTGGCGATAAGTGTGCAGTTGTTTGGTGCAGTTGCAACCTTAGGATCCATCTTCCCAGGGGTACCCCCGTTACACAAAGAGTGCGAACACGATATGTCTGTAGCAGAATCCGCCGCGCTGCTGGCCCAGTGGCCAGGCCAACAGGACCCAAGATCAAACTTCGACTCCTATCGACATTCTCCGGCAAAAAGGAAGACTTAAAACCTGCCGTCTGTGATCGTTGGGTAACAACCACTTCCCAATACCTTACCCTGCATGGCCTGGACAAGACGAAAGAAGAAAGTGGATCGTACTTCGGAAGTTTCTGTACAGGAAAGGGAGAAGAAGCATATCACTCAGCCATGAACCACTACGACAGCGAGGTAAATATATGAGCAACAACCCTGATAAGATACCTGTGGGACAGATTCCAGTCCTTGCGAAATACAGAAGAACTTTATAAGAAGTTCAAGGAAATGCAACAAGTACGAAATAGGAAGACGGACACAATAGCACTGCTGGCAACAGATCTCTGGATGTACCATGGATGATTAGCCAGCAGAACCATATCCCAATACACCCTGCAGCAAAGGCTATATGAAGCAATGCACCTCCGGCTACGGCGGGAGGTAGAACGCTAGGAAGAGGATAGAGATTCCTTTGAAAAGCTCCTCAAGCGAGGGGAACGTAAGGATGCCATCCTCGATGGGACAGCATTTTACAGATTGCAAGTTCCCAAGCAGCAGAGCAGCAAAGGATTGTCCTCGCGTGAAAACGCAAGGAAGGAACAACCCAACCGCAAAGGTTCACAATATAAGAAAGACAAGAAGCAAAAAAGATTTGATCAAGTTACATATTTTGAATGCAGCAAAAAAGGGACACTATGCAAAGGATCGTTATGCCAGGAAGTGAAAAAGGAAAACCGCAAGAGTAGATGCAAGTATGAACCACATGGAAGCAACCGAATACGACGAAGTAGAAATTAACTTGTGGGAAATGGAAAGCCTCCAAAGGTAACCAGTACTAGCAATTAGACCCAGTGATGCACTAGAAGGAACGATCCACATAGAAGGCCATCCAGCGAAGGGACTATTCGACACAGGACTAATCGGGTATTGTCAGGCAGTAGCCAACCGTAAGGACAAGCAAGTGGACCCTAAGGACTGGCATGTGACAAAGTGATTAGTAGGAAGGGTCAGTCGAGATATCTAGGTAGAAGTAAAATGTAGAGGTGTATCATACAACAAATATATTGATAACATCTCTTCTCTGTCACTGATGATCTCTAAAAAGTGTGGGAGGCACCACGATATTTATATTCTGCATCTGGGTGTTCGCAGACTATCTACTGCCCCCACTTTTGCGATGTACGAACTTTGTAGACACCGAAAACCATTACCCTGCTTGACTGTATTTTCCCTGAATGGCAGTGAGGATGTCCCACACCGCTCTGTGCAGCGTTCGTGCTAATCATAGTGACGCGAACCCTTTCACGGTAGCAGGTGGTTACCGGTCTTTTCTCTGCATAAGAAGTGATCAGCTCCGATAAGAGACTTATCAATGCAGGCGGATTGTCACTCTATCTGCATCAACCCGAAGGAAGCATGTGCCTGTCTTATCACGCGAATGGCTGTTAGGCCTCGTTGCGCTCAGGGTTGATCACCCATGCAGTAGGCCCTCATCAGACTCTACCTTATACTGCCTTTAGGTGTGGGCGAACTATCATCTCTTGGGCGTTATCCCATTATCCGGTATGGTCTTTGCATGTGAATATCTCTGCAACCAACCAACCGATTTGGTTTATTCAACCTTGGCCGGATAGCCGAGAGACCCCTCTTGAAGGCTCAGGGAACACCCCGCAGTCGGCAACCTTCGGTGGTGGTGTAACTGAGTGTAACGGGAGCACCCCTTGGAAGATGGATCCCAAGGTTGTGACTGCACCAAACAACTTCAAACTTATCGCCAAAAGTTTACACAGATGTAAGAGTAAATTAAACGGTAAAACTTAATATCGTTAAGCTTGATGCTTCACTCAATTAAGGTCTCGAGAGGATTGATTGTTGGAGTAGGAGAGTTCTCGCATAGACTTTGAGGTAGTTTAACTTATGCCAGAAACTCCCCCATCGGTTTACTCCAACCATTCGAGTACACCCTTCTCCACTAAGGGTGGTCCAACACATCTCCTGGCACAACCTTCGGGCATGCATGTGTAGATACACTCTAGCCGGCATTCACCTTATGTGGTTATCGTTTCTGCGATACATTTCCATTTTGCCCGCTGGAGTGAAAACCTCTGCCCATCGGTGTCTTGCTAGTGGCTAACAGTCCAGGCACCTCATAAACTAGACTATCTATGACACCCTTCCCATATGCATTGATCTCTACATGACTCCGGAGGCTACCGTGAGCGGTTTATCTATTTACTATTTACGGGTCTCAGGCTGCCGGAGTCTTCCGCAGGGCACAGTAGTCCGGGAGTGATCCAATGGGCGCTACCTAAAACCACTACCCCGGATCTACCTTACCTGTGGTAGGAATCATGCTTTTAGTGTCTCTGCACTTCCCTTCCAGAGCCCATAGCGTTGGGAGCACGTTCAGGCTTTGTAGGTGTAAAACTCTCCCAGTCGCCCTGGTACCACCCGCGGCTACCTTCGGGACCCCCACGGTTAACACCCGTTAACGCTGTCAGTTTTGGTCCATTTTACTCCGAACAACTTGGAGGAGGTACTCCACCTTCCACCCTATGCCCCCTTATATATCCTGCGAACAGCGTACAGTTGACTGGACGGCAGCGACATATACGCTGTTACAAGCATGTCTGCAAAGATTCCTCTTTGCTAGACTGCACACAACTACACAACCGTTTGCCCATGACGTCCGGGCCTCAAGGCGGGGCTGGAGGGTTATGATAGGAATAATGTCTTCAATTTACAGCTTCCTCGAAGGTATGTAGCGCGCCCAATAGCATCCTCCGGAACCCCAGATTCCAGTACCATACATGGCTTGGCGTGACAAACATTCTAGTCAATTTTCCCAAACCCCCCCAGGGACTTCGTATTGAAAGGTAGGGTAAGTCAGGACTCTAGGCAGGGTAACCCAAGCCCCAAGACTGGGTAACCTGATCCCGAGGGTAGGGTAACCTCGTCCAGCGGACAAGTTAACTTTTCCCTGTTACCCTGTCTATCCCGTCACCGGGGATAGACCTTTCTGACCTGTCTCCAGTTACCCGGCCTAGCTGAGCAACTGCCCCTTCATAAGTCCCTAAGTATGCTGACACTCCTCCCGTGTATATCCAGGTACCTAAGTCCCTCACCAGCCAATTCCGTTCATTCTCGGAGCCCAGGCCATCGGGTCTCCATAGGTCAAGTACTTACTTGCCTGCCGGTTCCTATCAGTTCGCCTCCTGGCTACATGTGTGGGTATAGGTTTCGTTTGCCATAGCTCATGTATGCTGGGTCATTACATCACTCCCCTGTTCTCTACTGTCCGTCCCGGACTCTTAGCGACGTCTCCTATTCCTACGACTCAATTCCCCCCAGACCGTATGGTCCCTGGGCTTGGACGGATATCTTTGGTGGAAATCCGGAATGGCCTACAAGCCTGTCCCTTCTAGCATCTCATAGGGCTCCCATGAATTCTCCTCAGCCCAGTAGCCTTTCCATGAAACCAGGTACTGGACAAAGCGCGACGGAAACCTTGCCTTCACTCCTTCATACCAGCGGCTGTCCACAACAGCTTCGATAATGTAACTCGGCTTGTTGTCTCCAAGTTCCGGGGTAGGGACTTCCTTTACCCTACCCGCCTCCGGACCCTCACGATACGGTTCCAGCGGCGGGACATTGAAAACCAGTTGGATGCTCCATCTAGTGGGCAATTGGAGTTCATAGGCTCAGTTACCCACCCGACATTTGTCCACGAAAGGCCGGAACATCCGGTGGTCCAGCTTCTCCATTGGATACTTTCTGCAGATGTTGTTTTGGTTCAACATCACGCGGTCTGCTTCCTTTGCCCGCCCAGCAGCCACATCCCTCAGGGTGACGTAGTCCGGTGATGGCAACCTTTTCTGGTCATGTCATTTCCCTTGCCTCGCCTGTGCCTGTTGGATCGTTTCCCCAATCTCTGCCCAGGTTCCTTCCTATTCCTTAACCAAGAGCTTACTACTAGGTCGTATTCCCTGGTTATCAGACACGATACCCGACCAGTTTGTCCTTGGGCTAAACCCATAGTTGATCTCAAAAGGTGACAACCTGGTGGATTCTGATGTCGAGGTGTTGTATGCATACTCCGCAAGAGGTAACAGCGAAACCCAATCATCTTGTTGGTAGGAACAGTAACTACGCAAGTACTGCTCCAGTGTTTGATTAACCCTCTCAGTCTGCCCATCAGTCTCAGGGTGGAATGCAGTCGAAATGTTTAGTTTCACTTGCTACAAGTGCATTAGAGTCATCCAGAACTTGGATGTGAATCGGGTATCTCGGTCGGAGATGATTGACTCTGGGAGTCTATGAAGGCACCAAACTTCCTTTAGGAATATCAAGGCAAGATCCTTGATAGGTACCTCAGTGGTCAGGGGTATGAAATGGGCCATTTTCGAGAATCTGTCCACTATGACCCAGATCTTGGTATACCCTTCGGAATATGGCAGCGCTACAATTAAATCCGTTGAAATCTCTATCCACGGCCGCATAGGAACATCAATGGGTTCCAGCAGCCCGAACTTCTTGTGCCTGATGGATTTATTTCTTTGGCAGGAATCACATGTCCGCACATAGTCAGTGATGTGCTCATCCATCTCAGGCCAATAGAAGTTAGCCCTAACCCTGCCAATGGTCTTGTAAGTCCCGCAGTGTCTGGCGATTTGGGAGTCATGTTCTGCCTTCATGATTGTCCGCTTCAGATTCTGACCCTTCGGAACATACCACCTGTTCTTGCACAGGAGTAAGCCTTTTTCCGTCGTGAAATGTCGCTCGACCTCTTTGTCACCGGCAGCTGTTGCCTTCGCGATTCTTAAGGACTCCTGGTCTTCAGTTATCGCTACCGGCAGTTGATCCAAAAAGGAAGACTGGAGCAGAAATCCTTGGCACACCTACAAAACTTGTGCTCGCAAGATGTCCCGTTCCTGGCTCCCAACCCACTGTCCGGGGCGAAACAACGACTGTGGCGGAAAATCACGCCCCCCTTCAGGGCGGTAGTCCCTACACCACGACAAAGCATCTACCTTCTCATTCAACTGGGATCCTCGGTACACCACCTTGAAGTTAAATGGTTGCAGGAACCCAGCCTGGCAGTGCTGCCCTGGGTTAAGGACCTTGGTACTATTGAAGTACTCCAAATTCTTATGATCCGTATAGATCACCAACTGGTCCGTTACCGAGCATAGCAAATGCTCCCAGTCCTTGAATCCCATCACGATGGCCGTCATTTCCTAGTTATGGACATCATAATTAATCTCCGCTGGGTGAAACTTCCTACTATGGTAGGCCAGTAGATGCCATCTCTCATCTTCACAGAACTGTGAGAGAACGGCTCCTAATGCAAAGTCACTAGCGTCGGTTTCTAGCCGGGTTGGCCGTTCAGGGTCAAAATGTGCTAGGATAGGTTTGGATGTGAATGCTTCCTTCAACTGGTTGAAGGCCTGCTCACACGCAGGTGTCCATTCCCATCGGACATCCTTCTTTGTCATGTCTGTTAGAGGTTTCGCTATCTTGCCGAACCCTTCTATGAACTGTGGGTAGAAGTTGGCAAAGCCCATAAACCTTTGAACGTCAACGACGTATGTCGGAAGAGCCCAATCTCTGATTGTCTGCCCCTTCTCCGACAACATAGAGATCCCCATATCAGAGATCTTGTATCTGCGGAATTCAACCTCCCGTTGGTGGAAACTGGACTTCTTCATGCTTTCACACAGTCTAGCTTTCCACAATTTCTGCATCACACATCTGACCATTGCGACGTGCTCTTCCATAGTTTCGGAGTAGATCAGGATGTCATCCATGTACGCTATGACTCCTTCTTCCATGAGATCCCGAAAGACCTCATTTATCATGCTTTGGATAGTTGCCGCGGCATTACACAACCCAAACAGCATGACCGTGTATTCATACAGTCCATATCTAGACCGGAAGCCCGTCTTGCATTCTTCACCTTCTGCCATCCTCAGAAGGCAGTAGCCATTCTTTCAGTCCAACTTGGTGAGCACAGCAGCTTTTCCTAACCTATCTCGCAGCTCGTTCATCAACAGTAGAGGATACTTACTCTTCACCGTGATTTTGTTCAGCCCTCGGTAATCTGTTACCAGTCTTAGTGTACCATCTGGTTTTGCCACCAATAGGATAGGGGCTGCTGCTGAGGAACTGGATCGCCATAGCTTTCCCGTTCGCAGCATGTTATTGAGATATTCCCGGTGTGCCTCAAGCTCTGGTTCTGATAACGGATAGATCGGCCCGAACGGATTTTGAGTTCCAGGTTGCAAATCGATCGTATGGTCATACTTCGAGTACTCTGGTAATGCCTCAATCCGTTCTTCACTGAAGATATCCCCATAGTCCTTATACTCGTGGAGTAGCTTAACCATAATGTCGGCACCTTCCTTATCGCAGAATTGCACAATTCCCAATAGGTACACATTACTAGAGTCCTCGGCTAGTAACTCTTTATCGGTCATGAACACTAACCGCCCCTGCTCTGCCTGGCAGTTAGCCTTGCAGAAATCTGAGCGCCAGGTTAGTGATCCAGTCTTCCAACCTATGTCAGGGTTATGGTCTTTCAACCAAGACATAGGTAGGTACCCATCCACCTTGGTGTCGGGCATATCTGCGACTTCAAAGCCCATCTCACTGTGGTGGTCACCTATCCTCATCTCTAATCACTTGGTATAGTGTAGACCTGACCCCGGAATGTGATTACCACTAGCGTCGCTTATCGGTATGTGTACCTTTTGTCATACACATGGTGCCTGAGTCTGCTTAACCCATCTGCTACTAAGCACCGGCCCAGTAGCTCCACTATCGAGCAGCAGGAGCGCTTCCACGCTAACCTGTCTAGCTACTATCTTCCAGTCTAACTTAACCCGCCAGTGGATAGAATTAGTATGACGAGGCAAGTTGTCACGCCTCTCCCTGTTCGCTTGTCTTGGTGACTTAGTCATCTTGGCTTAGTAATTCCCTTTACTCTCTTGGCTTGCGACACAAGAGCGGCCACAACGGGTCGATAAACGTTATGGGATTGGGATTCATCTTTTATCAATAGCTAGAGTGTTTACTATCACGCCAGCATGATTTCGGGTACTGAACCCTCCTTGGGTAAACTTGGAAATAGCGTCATTTATTTGATCAAGTCCAGCCTGAACCAATTCTGTTTATACTAAATATAACAAATTTTTCCCTAGGTGGGCAGATGTCCGCTATCGCACTGGTTCCAAGCAAAGCAGCCTTGCTTCCCCAATGTTGAGCGTCTCCTCCAGCAGGACCTGACCCAGCTTCAACCAGAATAATGTCTTATGACTTACCCATCTAGCTAAGGAAATCCCGAAAGAAATACGTATAACTAGACCAAAGGAAATAACCAGAAACGCAACAAAGGAGAGATAGCCCAGTCCACCGCGCACGGCCCACAACCTCTACCTGCCCACACCACCTAGGTGTAGTCAGTATCAGGGTCGCCTATGCGGTTGAAAGGTACTTATCCATCTCCGAAGCCACTCCCGTGGCTCATATCCATCTATCCCTCAGGGGTCTATGGCTATGGGTTAATAAGGTTATATCTTAAATAGAATGGGTTCTTATCTATTCTGATTCTTCCGTATCAACCTCCATGATCTGAGGTGATCCCTGGCGAATTTCAAGTATCTTTGACACAGGAAGCCGGAGGTGGTGCTGCAATGCGCTTCAGCCACTTGTCTCTCCCGGTAGGCTCGCTTACTGGGGCTGACCGTTGCAACCCACGAGCCTCTTTGGATGAACTAACGACTGATGACGTGGCAGTACACTTCCTCCAGAAGTGACCACTTTGTGCACACTTGGTGCACTGATTGTGCTTTCTCAGACATTCGGTCAAAGTCGATGGAATCTTCTTATGCACTATTGCATACTGAGAAGTCGCCGGCTTGGCCTGTTTCCCAGCATTGAAATTAGTAGGTTTGGGGGACCTCTGGTTTGGTCTGCCCGCACCTTTCCCCTTCTCCTTGAACCTGTCCGATGTCGACGGTCTATTCTCCCTTTTCTCAGTGGGTTGAGACCGGGGGGCTGGGTGGATGACACAGTTGCTGAACGGGTTGTTGTCCTCCAGCGTGTGCCCAAGCTTCCAGAGAAGATCAAGGTACTCATTCAGGTCGGTCGGATGGGGCTCCTTAAGTGCCCACACATTCCGAACCTCTTGTGTGATGCCTGATCGAACCTTGTCTCATACCTGTACTGGATCTGTATAGCTAAGCTTATACATATAATCAATTATCTTATCCAGGNCTTGTCTTATACCTGTACTGGATCTGTATAGCTAAGCTTATACATATAATCAATTATCTTATCCAGGTACTCATCGATGTGATGGGGCTTCATCACAAGGTCTCCCCACTCGCGAAGGGATCGATGCCGCTCGGCCTAATCTCCGCCAAAACTTCGTTCCAGTTGTTCTCAGAACTCTTTTCATGTACATAAGGGGTTGCAGTCTTTGACTAGGACGCCAGTGCGCTTGGCGGCTTCCTTGTTAATGTGCCCATGCAACCCCAGATACCATGCCTGGGTGGAGTCTTCAAGAAGAGGGATCACCAAGTTTACCTTATCCATGGTGGTTAAATTGCAATCCGTAAAGTATTCAAATTTGACCTCTACCAAGGTCAAGAAGCGCGCGAGTTCTGTAACTTTCCCCTTAAAGGGAGGGATGCCGCCCAGCTTCTCTGGCTTCTTCTGCCGGTGTCTTCATGTTGGCCTAGAAGCCAAACCAGTACCCCTCAGGGTTCTCGCTAGCCTCTTGGCCCGGCAATCCCACCGTCGTTTCTTCTCATTGCTGCAGTCATTCTTGCCAGCACCAAGGAAGGGGGTCAAATCCGGGAGAGAATCTCCATCGTCATCATCATCCGAGCTGTCATGGTCAGAGTCCCCTGGATCTCCGCCTGCTCCCACCGTACCACCCCCGGTGGGGCATTTCCATCCCCACTACCTTCGGTGTTCCCGCCTTGGGATTCCCGGGGTCTATCGTACCCATCAAACCGTTCCCCCTGGCCATCCTGGTTACCATCCTCTGGGGGGTTAGCCCCTGATGGTGCTGATGCCGGTGGTGAACAAGGGCACTGCCCACTCTCAGCAGTTGGGTTGTGCGCCGTCTATGTTATCCGCAGAAAAGACTGCAACTCTGGACAACTCAAGGGTTGCATCGGGGGGCCAGCGTGCCTTCATGACCCACCGTACCCACATGTCGGTCGTCCGTCTCCTTCTTTCTGCCTCCTTCTAGGCCTCACTGGGGTCCGTGGTCCCTTCCTACACCTATAGGAGTGGTAATGAATCCACCCCATCCTGGTCTCTTCCGACTTACAGCCTGACAGACAGAACTCCTCTTGGTTGTCCGAATCTCCACTTATGAAGGTGGGGAGACCGGCGGGAAGACTTGGCTTCGAGGGTGCCGTGGGGACGACCGGTGCCCAAGGAACTGAGCGAGCAGGCATCCCAGGTCCAGGTATTGGAGTCCCTCGTGACAGAGCCATGGGTGTTCGCTCCTCCTAGCATCTTACCAATTCGAAGAATCCAGGTGATGCTGCGCACAGTGGCCGAAACCCTGGGGCAGCCGATACTGCTGGCGGAAATGCTGTAGCAGGGAAGGTATCAGGAGCGGGCAACGAAACTGGCAGAGGTGTGGGTCTTAGCGCGGCGATGGGAGCTACTGGAGTTGCAACTGAAGATGTTGCAGGGGATATGTTTGGAGCCGGGGTCGGACGAGGAGTAAGGCCAGGTGTATCTGATGCCGTAATACCCTTCGGTTTGGACGTCCTTTTCCTTATTCGACGTCCATCAGTTGGCCCGACTGTTAGGCTGCCTGACCTACTGCGGGCGATTGAGGGGGGGACCGACAGGGAGCCTGTAGATGCTCTTGAGAAGGAGGAGGTATAACTGTAGCCCTTGCCTTTCAGGCTTTCCAACATCCCTATACCGATTGGGCTCAAGTATGCCCTCCACTGGTCGTCTCTGGCTCTCGTGGCCAACTCCATACTGAAATTCTTGGGCTTGGTATGGACGAGTGGGAGTCGGGGCATGGCCTCTAACATCAGTACATCATTCTCAGCATCAGTACTATACCCTCTCTCAAAAGCCTTTTCCAAGGCAGCCATCCGAGTCTTCAATACCTGCTGATCCGTCATTATCCGCAGGTATGCCCCCCGCTGTACCTTTATACATTCCACCGCTGCCGTAGTGATCTGTGTTCGGAACACCTGCCGCTGCTGGTTGTTCCAGTTCTTCAGTTTCCGCTTCGCTTCCTCAATCGACTTCGCTACTTCCCGGACGATGTAAGGTTCAAGGAATTCGCGGGAGAATGCGCTAAAGGGAACTCCGTGCGGTGGGGGAGGGAGCATGTTATGGACTAGGGTAGGGTCTTGGAAAAATGAGAGCGCCGCGGCGTGAGGTTCGGTAATCAGGGGGTCAAGACATTCAGCAGGTAACTCAATAGGAGCGGCCTCCAAGAGCAGCTGGTGGCCGTCCCAGTCGATACCGCAAACATCCACAAAACCCGAGGCACGAAACGTGTTGGTGGTGTTCTCATCAAGGTCAAGGTCTAAATCTGAGTTCGAGTCCATTCCGGTTTGAAGTTCGGTACTAGCCATTGCGCTTTCCACCCTGGGCTACTTGTTCTAGACAAGGTTACCAGTTTTCACACGAGGTCAATGCTGAAGGTCGGGAACAATTAATCAGGAGAGGAGGTAAGCGAGGAGCTCGCTTAACGATATACTGTAACGGGGTCACCCCTAGGAAGATGGATCCCAAGGTTGCGACTACACTGAACAACTCCAAACTTATCCCCAGAATTTCACACAGATGTAAGAGTAAAGTAGATGGTAAAACTTAATATCGTTAAGCTTGATGGTTCACTCAATTAAGGTCACGAGAGGATTGATTGTTGAAGTAGCAGAGTTCTCACATATTCTTTCAGGTAGTTTTATCTTATGCCAGAAACTCCCGCATCTGTTTACTCCAACCATTCGCGTACACCCTTCCCCGCTGAGGGTGGTCCAACACATCTCCTGGCACCGCCTTCGGGCATGTATGTCTCGACACACTCTAGTCGGCGTTCACCTTATGCGGTTATGGTTTCTGCGATGCATTTCCATTTTGCCCACCGGAGTCAAAACTTCTGCACATCCGTGTCTTGCCAGTGGCTAACAGTCCAGGCACCTCATGAACTGGACTATCTATGACACCCTTCCCATATGCATTGATCTCTAGTTGACTACAGAGGCTACTATGAGCAGTTTATCTGTTTACTATTTACGGGTCTCGGGCTTCTGGGGTCTTCCGCAGGGCACGGTAGTCCAGGAGTGATCCAATGGGTGCTGCCCATGACCACTAACCTGGATCTACCTTACCTGTTGTAGGAATCATGCTTTTAGTGTCTCTGCACTTCCCTTCCAGAGCCTATAGCGTTGGGAGCACGTTCACGCTTCGCAGGTGTAAAACTCTCCCAGTCGCCCCGGCACCACCCGGGACTACTTTCGGGACCGTCACGGTTAACACCCATTAACTCCGCCAGTTTTGGTCCATTTTACATGGAACAACTTGGAAGAGGTACTCCACCGTTCACCCTATGCCCCCTTTTATATCCTGCGAACAGCCTGCGGTCGACTGGACGGCAGCGACGTATATGGTGTTGCAAGCATGTCTGCAAAGATTCCTCTTTGCTGGACTGCACAAAACTACACAACCGTTTGCCCATGACGTCCAGGCCTCACGGCGGGGCCGGAGGGGTATGATAGGAATAATGTCTTCAATTTACAGCTTCCTCGAAGCTACGTAGCTCGCCCAATAGCATCCCCCGGAACCCCAGATTCCAGTATCATGCATAGCTTCGCGTGACAAACATTCTAGTCAATTTTCCCAAACTTCCCGAGGGACTTTGTATTGAAAGGTAGGGTAACTCAGGACTCTGGGCAGGGTAACCCAAGCCCCAAGACAGGGTAACCTGATCCCGAGGGTAGGGTAACCTTGTCCAGCGGACAAGTTAACTTTTCCCTGTTACCCTGTCTATCCCGTCACCGGGGATAGACCTCTCTGACCTGTCTCCAGTTACCCGGCCTAGCTGAGCAACTGCCCCTTCAGAAGTCCCTAAGTACGCTGACACCGCTCCGGGGTGTATTCTGGTACCTAAGTCCCTGACCAGCCAATTCCGTTCATTCTTGGAGCCCGGGCCATCGGGTCTCCATAGGTCAAGTACTTACTTGCCTGCCGGTTCCTATCAGTTCGCCTCCTGGCTACCTGTATGGGTATAGATTCGGTTTGCTATACCTCATGTATGCTGGGTCGTTACACTGAGGGTTTTGTGCTGGCGTCGTATTGGTGGGAATTAACTTATTCTCTGAATACTCCGACGGACCCTGGAATCAAACATGTGACCTTTTGCGAACAATTATGTGTGATGCCCATTATGCTATGCCAGTTCATCTTATGTGTAATACAAGCTCCCCTCTCCCAGAGTTCAGCCTGGATCTCAATAGTCTAATTCCCTGGTAATGTACATATTCAATTCCTTTAAGGACTCGGCAAGATAGAGTGAAAACTCTGTACGCATTCACTTGGCCATACCTGGGAAAACCTTTCCTTCTTATCCTTTGTCTATATCCTTGTCATCTCCGGGTTTTCCCTACAAAGCCCTTCTACCAATTCCACCGTATGCTCCAAATGTTCTGTCTGCTCTCAGGCTTTTTCATCCTCCAACACTCCCGCCACTTCACAAAGGATCTGAGTTCACAGATCCCCCTTGTGCGTCTGTGAACGCTGTGAGTATAAGAAACAACCTCGCTTTTTACTATCTTTCCAACCTGCAATTCCAAGTCGCGATCTATCTCCTCGTGCGATCTGGAAGGCTATTCACAGGCCTGCTGAACCAATGTCCGGCAAGGCGCTAACAGTGATACATAGAACACAGGGTAGATCTTCCCATGTTCTGAGATTTCTAGCTTATATGCTCGGTTGCCGCGTGGCTCCCGGATTTTGCAGGGCTCATACAGTTTTGGGCTAAGCTGCTTAGAGGGTCTTTTGGTATGGATGTTTTTGGCATTAAGCATGACCTAGTCGCCTGTCTGAAAGCTTGGCTGGGGTCTTGTTTTCTTGTTGTGGTACCGCCACATTGCTTCTCTGGTTGCCTTCAGTGTAGCCATTGCCTGTCAATGTATTTCCTTCATCCAGTCAGCATACATGGTGGCTTCTGGATTACGAGCTTTCCGCTGCTTCACCCACTCTGTTTCTGGGTGCTATCTGTAGTTCGCATAGAAAGGGGTTGGTCCATACGTACTTCGGGCAGAGTTGTTGTAGGCATGTTCCGCTAGTGGAAGCAGTTGGTGCCAGTTATCCTGATCATAGTTAATCCAGCTTCAAAGATAGTCTTCTAGCACTTGGTTGGTTCCCTGCGTTTGCCCCTCTGTTTGCAGATGATATGCTGTTGATATTTTTGGCTTAATGCCTAAGGGTTTGCACAAGGATTCCCAAAATTCCACTGTGAACTTCGCATCCATATCCAAGATGATTTCAGTGCCTAGCCCATACAGTTTCCACACTTTCCAAGAAATGTCTCGGCTACATCTTTTGCCATCCCATTTTCCTTTAGCCCTATAATGTGGGCCATCTTGGTGAAGTGGTCAACTACTACTATGATCTGGGTCTTCTCGTCCGACTTCCGTAGCTGCGTTATGAAGTTGGTTGTGATAGAGGTCCATGCTGTGTAGGGTATTTCCCATGGCTGTAGAAACCCATACTTTGTGTACCGTGGCACTTTGTTATATTGACACTTGTCACATAACCATATATAGTCGTTTACCCATTCTGCGAGCCCTTCGGAGTAGAAGTCCCTTGTTATGATTTCTATCCTTTTTGCCTGGCCGAAGTGCCCGGCAACCTTTGAGTCACCGCTGCTCCGCATGTAATGACACAACATACAGGAGCTATAGCAGAGGGAACCTATACCCATACAGGTAGCCAGGAGGCGAACTGGTAGGAACCGGCAGGCAAGTAAGTGCTTGACCTGCGGAGACCCGATGGCCCGGGCTCCGAGAATGAACAGAATTGGCTGGTCAGGGACTTAGGTACCTGAATACACCCCCGAGCGGTGTCAGCGTACTTAGGGACTTCTGAAGGGGCAGTTGCTCAGCTAGGCTGGGTAATTGAAGACAGGTCAGGAATGTTTATCGCCGGTGACAGGATAGACAGGGTAACAGGGGAAAGGTATCTGGTCCACTGGACAAGGTTACCCTACCCTGAGGCTTGGGTTACCCTGCCCAAAGTCCTGAGTTATCCTACCTTACAATACGAAGTCTCTCAAAGAGTTCAGGAAAATTGACTGGAATGTTTGTCACGCAAAGCCATGCATGATGCTGGAATCTGGGGTTCTGGGGGATGCTATCGGGCGAGGTACGTAGCTTCGAGGAAGCTCTGAATTGGAGACATTATTCCCATCATACCCCTCCGGCCCCGCCTTGAGGCCCGGACGTCATGCGCAAACGGTTTGGGTGGTTGTGTGCAGCCTAGTAAAGAGGAAACTTGGCAGACATGCTTGCAACACCGTATACATCGCTGCCGTCTGGTCGACCGTAAGCTGTTCAGAGGATATAGAAGGGGGCATAGGGTGGAAGCTGGAGTACCTCCTCCAAGTTTTTCGCAGTAGAACGGACCAAAACTGACGGAGTTAACGGATGTCAACCGTATGGGTGCCAAAGGTAGTCTTGGGTGGTGCCGGGATGACTGGGCGAGCTTTACACCTACCAACCCTGAAAGTGTCCCCAATACTATAGGCTCTGAAAGGGAAGTGCAGAGACACTAAAAGCATGATTCCTACCACAGGTGAGGTAGATTCGAGGTAGCGGTCATGGGTAGCGCCCATTGCATCACTCCCAGACTGACGTGCCCTGCGGAAGACACCGGAAGCCGGAGACCCGTAAATAGTAAATAGATAAACTGCTCACGGTAGCTTCCTGAGTCATGTAGAGATCAACCCATATAGGAAGGGTGTCATAGATAGTCTAGTTCATCAGGTGCCTTGACGGTTAGCCACTGGCAAGACACCGATACGCAGAGGTTTTCACTCCAGCGGGCATATTGGAAATACACCGCAGAAACGATAACCGCATATGGTGAACGCCGACTAGAGTCTGTCGACACATGCATGCCCAAAGGGGGTGCCCGGAGACCTGTCGGACCACCCTTAACGGAGAAGGGTGTGCTCGAATGGTTGGAGTAAACTGATGGTGGAGTTTCTGGCATAAGATAAAACTACCTGAAACTCTATACGAGAACTCTCCTACTCCAACAATCAATCCTCTTGAGACCTTAATTGAGTGAAGCGTCAGGCTTAACAAGATTAAGTTTTACCGCTTACTTTACTCTTACATTGGTGTGAACTTTTGGCGATGAGTTTGAAGTTGGTCGGTGCGGTCGCAACCTGGGAATCCATCTTCCTAGCGGAGCCCCCGTTACACTGCACAATGAGAGTTTATAGGGCATCATCCTTCGCAATGAATAGCCGTCTCTTGTAATAAAGGAGGCCATCCGCTAAGGTTCAATACTTTGGCATTTCCTTTTCTTCATCCCGCAGCCTTTCTAACTCCTCCTTCCTCATTTTCCAGTCCTGGTCTGTCCTTCCCTTGTCCTCTACCTGTCGCAGAAATTGGGCATCAACCTTTTGTGCCATTGCTTTAATAACCACCTAGTTGGTTAGCACGGTTTCTTTGGTTGTCAGGGCCTTGTGCCATCCATGATCGTACTCATCGCAGTGTCGATTTAGCCCACTTTCTTCCCTTAGCTGTCTGGCTGCGGTTTGGGTTTCAACCACAGTGGTTCCTGTGCTTCCAAATCCTTCTTGGCTTTTGTCACTATTGTCTACCTCCATTGCTTCGTAGAGCTCTCCTCTGTGGATCCTTTCTACTATGCATTGCACCACTTGTTTGCCCTTCCCCACGCGGTAGTCCTGGGTATTTAGGTTGAATAGCAACGCCGCCAGCTCGCCTCGGTAGTCTCTGTCAATAACTCCCGCCCCGACCATGATCCCATGTCGGACAGCGAGGCCGCTTCTTAGTGCTACTTGACCGCAGGTTCCTGCTAGTAACGCTAAGGCTATTCTGGTGGCTACTGTTACTTGTCTCCCAGCTGGCACCAGTGCTTCTTCCATTGCATAGATATCGTGGCCTGCCGCTTTTCTGGAGCCCCTTGTTCGAATTCGGGCTTCTGGGTGTAGCTGCATGGCTCGCGTGTATTCTGGCTTGGGTGTTTTCTGACCCAGACCAGTTTCCTCTTCTCTTCCTACCTCTATAACCATAATCTGGTTAAAATGAGCGGGGTTCAAGATTCAGAGCTTCTCACTCTGCACACACCCCCACTCGGGAAGGTACTCCAGCCATCTACTCAATGTGTCCAGTTTTCCGCCACTTGACCCTGGTCGGTACACAATCTTGAAGTTCAAATCTGCTAACTTCTATGCCCACCTTATTTTGCTGGCCCTCCAGGCCTTGGTCATCAGGAAATATTGTAGATTTTGATAATCTGTAAATACCATAATGGGTTCCATTGTTCCTGCCAGGTAGTGATGGTATTCTTTAAATGCTGCAACTATGGCGAGCAACTCTTGATCATGACCATCATAGTTGCATTGCGCCGAGTTGAGCTTTCGCGAGTGAAATGCTATCAGGTGTAACCTCTTTTCCATGTATTGTGACAGTATATACCCTAGCACGAAATCACTACCATCTGTTTCCACCACTTTATTTTGGTCTGGGTGTAAATCTGCCAGAATTGGCGCCATCACGAACTGTTCCTTCAGGAATTTGAAAGCCTCCTCCTCTTCCTTTCCCCAGGCGAAGCCCTTCGGGTCACCTTTCAATAACTCCATTATGGGTTTACAAGTTCCTCAGAAATTTTTGGTGAATCTCTAATAGAAATTCGCAAATCTAATAAAAGTTTGTATTTTCTTTACAGACCCAGGTCTCCTCTATTCCCTTATGGCTTTGACCTTTCGATCACTCATAGTGATCCCGTCTGTCTTCACTATGTATCCCAGAAATTCCACTGTCTTGGTATGAAACACTGACTTAGTGATAGACACTGCTAACCGGTATTTCGGTAACTCGGTTAATATCTCCTCTACCAACTTGACGTGCTCCTCCTCGGTCTTGAAGTAAATTAAGACCTTGTCCATATATACGACCACTCCCAGGTCTGGGAATCTCCTCAGGACCATGTGCATCATGTCTTGAAAGGTGGTGGGCGTGTTTACTAGCCCAAATGGTATTACATGATATTCATGATAACCATACCGGATGCGGAAAGCCATCTTCCACTCATCCCCCTTATCAATCCATATCAGGTAGTACCCATCCTTTAGGTCCAACTTGGTGAAGATACGTGACCCGACTACTCTATCTCTCAGCCTACCCATGAGCGGCACAGGGTACTTGTTGGCAATCGTAACCTGGTTCAGCCCACGGTAGTCCACACATAGCCCCGGACGTCCATCAGGTTTTGGTACAAAAGGTATTGGTGTACCTGGGGGCGACTGGCTTGGGGTTATTTTCCCCTCTCATAGCATCTTGTCAAGGTACTCTCACAGCAACTGTAGCTCCTTTTCGGACAATGGTTATATCGGCCGCCACACGGACTTTTCTCCTTCCACAACCTTGATCTCATGATCAAAGGTGTTATGCTTTGGGAGCCGTTCCGCTGCCTGGGGCAGGAAGAGATCGGCGTACTCCCAGTAAGGCTTTCGCAGAATTTCCATCACTACTGCCTCAGGGCCCTTAGGGCCCACAATCCGGTACACGTATCTTATTGCGGGATGCACGGCCACTGTCCCATCCCACTCAATGCGGATTCCTTCATCTTCCCGATCCAGGTATTGCTCACACTGTTCTGCCTGGAATGTCCCTCCCCTTGCATCCTCAATGAATGACACATGGTGTTGGCACTGCCACCAACCGCATAGTGTTGTTGAGTCATAGATCCCATAGCTCATGGCTTCACAAGTAATTTTTGACCAAGGTTGGTTAGCCCCAATTTCTGGCATGATAGGGGTCGCATAGCACCTTCCCGCATTCTGGGATTGTGCGCTGTCAACCCCAGTTATACTACCTGCAGTGTCTCGCTGTATTGTTTCTAGGCCCAGTTTTGGGACTAGCACTTCTCGAATGACAAAGATCTATGAGCCCGTGTCTAATAACACGCGAACTGGTACTCATTCTCCTTGTATTCTTAGATAGGCCATGCCTTGCGCGCACTCATAATCTGTCAGTGTTGGGACTTGAGTCTTCTGTCACTCTGGTTCCCTGGTACAGTTACCCTCTCTTGGTTTAGTGGACATCTGAGTATCCGGGTATTCAATAATCTTTTGTGTTTGTTATTGTACCCGCACAATTTGTGCCATTTAGGCCTCCTCAGACAAACTCAGTCCCCTGTTTGCATCTCCTTTTATGCCTTCTTTCACCTCAGTGACGATATTTAATTATACCGGTCTATGCCACCAGTGCATATGTGAGGAAGCAACCTTTCTAGCCTGGCCTTATGTGTTTGACTCCTGCCATTGCATACGATTTAGGGTAAGCACGGTGTCCCTTGTCTCGCCTAGCAACCTGCAGCCTACCCACTCGCCGTCGCCGGTGGTGCCATCCTACAACTAGGGGAGCGCCTTCAGGCAGTCCTGCGCTAACCCGACTTATTTCCCCTGTATGACCTTTGGAGGAAAGAGTTGGGGCACCCTGAGTTGCTCACTACAACAGTGCCCTCTTCATGTGTGCCGGGTTTGAACCTTCTCTACCCAGGGAGGAATGTAAAGTCCTGCCGTCCCGCATCCAGGTTGGGGGTCATTCTTGATTGCGTCCCCCTGAGATGGGTTAACTTTCTCCGTTATACATGCTTTCTTATGCCCTTCACACTTCTGTCCCTGCCCACGCTCAGAACCTAGTCGCTGTAGTTCTCTGACATTCTTGAATAGGCCGTTGCACTAGCTCAGAACGTAGGTCATGGTTTTCATACAGGGCTCCCAGTGGTCTGATCTGTCCCCCTTCTTGATCTGACAACTCCCAAACTCTAGGTACTGGTGGCACATGGGTCTGGTTAACCGCTAGCCTTGGGGCGGTATTCCAAACCTCCCTGTCTCGGGACCTAGACTTGGCTGGTTTCCGCTGCCCTATCATTGTGACAATGGCTCCCTTCTGACTAGCTTCTCACCTGTGGTTGGTGAGTCCGCACCGGGTGCAGCTTTTATTTTCCCGGCGTTGGTCCCCCAGGTTTTGGGGTAATCTTTCCTGAGCTTTCTTCCTATCAGCATGCTCAACCACTGAAGTCTTTATTGGTTTATTGGTCAGGACCAACCTTGCTGACCTGAAAATCGCAGGTGCTGTCTTCCTCTGGAACTTGCTAGGTCATCCTTCTTCCTTTCCTCACTTCGGCTTGTTTTCTCTGTCCTCCTGTCGTCATTTCAATGGTCCGGAAGAACCCGACGAGCTGGACAGATTGTCTCGTTGTTGCCTTTCACTATTGAGGAAGGCTTCCTCCTTGTTACTGCCTGCTCGCAGGTGCTACAGCTATTTGGTGGCGGTGTTGTATCTCTTGTAAGACAACTCTCTCAGTATTGCCTGCAGTAGTCAGTCCTCGACTATTGTCCTCCATGCCGTCCCATAAACCTGGGCTTTGATTTTCAGGTTTTCCATCTGGTGAAGGTACTTGTCAGTGTCCCTCTCGTACTGTATTTTTCCCATCTGTGCTAGGGCTTTCCGGTCCTCGTTGATCGGTACGAATCGCGCAATTACCCTATGCCAGTACTGTTCCTACGTCAGCAATTCAGGACGAGGGGCATATGCTTCGTGGCGTTCCATGCTCTTACTATCCTAGTTGCTGAAAGGTGTCACATCGGCACCCTTCATCCTTCCAAAGGCATTTATAATTCTGTCTTTATCCTCCATCCACAACATGGGATTTCGGCTAAAGAAGTCCTGGCACACGTGTAGCCAGGTTTTTATCTCCTGGGAGAACTTTGCTTCGAATACGAATAGAGGGTTGGTGGACTTCTTCTGGTGTAAAGCAGTTTGTCGGGCCAACTCCTTGGCCAACTGCAACATCATCCGGTGTTCCTCCTCTTCTTTAGCCGTCTTTGGCCTTCCCATGGGCAACATGCCCGGCCGGCAGCTTGGTACTTCTACACCCTTGTCCGACCCATCATCTCCTGTGTCCAGATCTCCTGCTCCTCCCACCACATGGGGGGGTATCCCGATCCTTTCCTGGCCACTCTGTATGGTCTCTCGCCGGGTGTTCCTTTCTGCAGGTCCCTTCCCTTTGTCTTGTTGGGAGGGACCCGACTATCCTCTTCCTGTTTTGCCGGCATTGGTTGATCCCCTGTAATGCGATCCCAATACCATCTGGATCGCATGGTCATTTCCCTCGTCCACTAGGCAAACATCTGGGTCATGTTCTGCTGCATGTCCCTGTGTCCTGTCGTTACCTTCTTATCGAGAGTTGGTAGCTCTGTAATGAACTGCAGGCCCCGGGTCTCCCGGCGTCGCCTTTTCTCATCCAACTCCTTCTGGAGTTTGTCCAGGCCTGTATAGAGCTCTTGATCCCTGCTCACTGATGCTTGGATGCTGCATCCCAGATCCTGGTGCAGCTGTCCACTTACTGCTGCTTGTCGTTCCAATCAGTGATGCATGTGCGCGAGCGTAGCTTCGATTACTCCTTTAAATCTAGTGATCTTGGCTACTACTTCTCCTTCTAGTTTCCTACTCTTATTTTGCCACAGTACCAATTCCTCTCTAACCAGTTTCTCTTCATTCAGAAGTTGCTCTCTTGCTTGAGCCAGGCCTTCCCCCATCTGTTTTCCCTTGTCAGGCAAGGTCCTATATGGGACCATCTGATCATTCTGGGTTGGGGTGATGCTGCGGTCCAATTGGTCGATCAGTGTCCCAATATATCCGGCGAAGGCATTCAAGCTGGTAGTGCCTGAGGGGGTTGGGGTCCGACAGTATGACCTCTGCCTGCTTCGTCTCTTCGTGACGCTTTGCGTCGGGCCCCTGGGTACTGGTGGCCGTGACGGGTTTCCAGGTTTAGGTGTAGAACCTAGTCATAGGGGTGGGATATCACCTCCTGGAGGGGGCTGTGGTAGTGGAAAGGGGCTATCTTGGCCTGCCACCTATGCATTGATCAGTCCCTGCTGTCTCTTAGTGCGCAGAAGGTCTGTGGTGCTAGAATCGTCGGATCCCTCTTCAATCTCTCTTTCTGACATCGGGCCTTTCCTTTCTATACGCCTGAGGTTTGTGAGGACCCACTTGATCCCATGATCAGTAAACGAGAAGGGAATGTTCTTGTAGTCGAAGACTTCACTTATGCAGAGATCAAACTCGATCTAGTAGATGTGTGGGTTTTGTTGGAGGTAGATTTGGGATAGGTGGTGGAGGGTGCTAGGCAAGCGATCCACTAGGCTCATTGAACGAGGTAATGGTGAGCCTCGGTAGTGTAGAAGATATCAATATAGTGTTAGGCGGTAGCCAGCTCGAAGGACAAGCGAGTCTACACTAAGGCCTGGTACATGACGAAGTGATTGCTAGAAAGGCTCACTTGAGATGTCAAAGTAGATGTAAAATGTGGAGGTGTATCATATAACAAATATGTTGATAAGATCTCTTCTCTGTCACTGATGATCTCTAAAAAGCATGGGAGGCATCGCGATATTTATGTTCCGAGTCTAGGTGTTCGCAGACTATCTACTGCCCCCACTTCACCTATATGCGAACTTCGTAGACCGCGAAAACCTTTACCCCGCTTGACTCTGATTTCCCTGAAGGGCAGAGAGGTTGTCTCACCGCTCTCTGCACAGCGTTCATGCTAATCATAGTTACTCGAACCCTTTCACTGTGGCAAGCGATTACTGGTCTTTTCTTTACATCTGAAGTGATCAGCTCCACTGACAGACTTGTCAATGCAGGTGGATATCCTATCCATCTGCATCAACCCACAGGAAGCATGTTCCTGTCTTATCACGCGAATAGCAGTTAGGCCTCGTTGCACCCAGGGTTGATCTCTCGTGTAGAAGGCCCTCATTTGACTCTCCCTTATCATGCCTTCGGGTATGGGTAAACGATCATCTCTGGGGCGTTGTCCCCTGATCAGGCGGGGTCTTTGCATGCACATAGCTCTGCAACCAACCAACCGATTTGGTTCATTCGACCTTGTCCGGATAGTCGAGAGTCCTCTGTTGGAGACTCAGTGAAAACCCCTCAGTCGGCGACCTTCAGTGGTGGCATAAATGAGGGTTTGGTGTCAGCGTTGGATTAGTAGAAATGAACAGATTCCCCCCACACTCCGACGGAAACCTGGGATTGAACATGTGACCTTTGGCCAATAATCACGTGGCATGCCCCTTATGCTATGCCGGTTTGTCTTATTTGTAATAGGTCTGATACCACTAGTACCATCTTTATCTCTACCCATGGCATACCCCTGGAACCCCTACCCCAACCAACAACAGTCATCATGTCAATGACAGGTTCCCACTCCTCCAGCCACAAGAAGTGTGGACTGACCGTAGGGATCAGAAAAAAGAAATGGACGAATCAGGAGATGCTGGTAGGAAATCTGGCAAAATACGATGCCCTGATCGGAATACCATTCCTGAAAAGTCATAATGCCCTTATCAGGTGTGGGCATACCACAGTAGAGTTTCCCGATAACAAACGGTGTGTGCTATCCAAACCAACAAGCGGGGAATTCCGAGCTGAAGTTTCAGACACCATCTCAGCAATACTGTTGAAAGAATACAAGGAAGTATTCCTGAATAAAGTCCCTGCAAGACTACCCCCTATCCATAAGATTAACCACCACAATCAGCTAAAGGATCCAACTAACCGAAAGAACGAACCAACATACTCGATCCCAGAAGCATATAAGAAGAAACCCATAAACTGGATAAAGGGGAAATTACGAGCTGGAGTGATCATATGACAAGAAGTCCTGGGAGTGGTGCCGATTTTTGTACCACCAAAGTCAGTGGTGAGGATCCGCCCCCTGGTAGACTTGAAACTTCGAAATAACAACACAATCATGGACAGCCCATCCATCTCCAACCACGAGCAGATCCTAAACCGCATTTGACAAGCAAAATTCTGGAGCAAGGTTAACCTAAGCAATGCATACTTCCAAACATGGGTGGACAAGGATAGCACTAGGTTCAACTCATTCAAAACCCTGTTTGGAGGGTTTTTCAGCAAAGTGATGTTACAAGGAGACATGAACGCACCAGCAACATTTATACAGATAATGCAAGACCTACTGAGTGAATACCTACATCATTTGGTATGGGTATACATTGATGATATTCTCATATTCTCAAACACATCAGAAGAACATGAATGATACCTATGCCAAGTTTGTGACTGACTCAGAAAGGCAAAATTCTACGCAAGCAAGAAGAAATCAGTACTTTTCACAGATAGGCTGAAAGTACTAGAACACATAGTGGACAAGGAAGGAATCCATGCCTCCCCCCAGAAGATATTATCTTTTGCATGTCGGAAGACAACTCAGAACAAGAAAGAATTGCAAGGCTTTCTAGAAATAGTGAATTATGTGGCCCAGTTCCTCCTACATCATGCTACCCTAACGGCACTATTGACAGGTTTAACAGGAAATGCTGATTTCGTATGGACAACTACCCATCAGATGGCATTCAAAATAGTCAAGAAGCGAATTGTCAATCACCAAGTCATGCGACCAATAGATATACGAAGTGAGGAACCAATTTGGCTAGTTACGAATGCTTCAGACTTGGGAATAAGTGCATAGGTAGGACAGGGACCCACTTAAGAGACTGCTCGACCTGCTGCATTACACAGCAGGAAATTCATCAATGCACAGACAAATTATGGAACCACTGATAAAGAGGCCTTAGCGATAGTGGAGTTACTTCACCGGTTCCACAATGTACTAAAGGGAAATTCTTTCACAATGGTTACATACCACCCACCCCTGACGCATCTACTAACTGCAAAGAACCCGAGCAGAAAGCAAGTCAGATGGCTCAGTGCCTTGAGAAAGTACAATGTGAAGATAGTCTATACTCCAGGACGTATGAACTATTTAGCTGATGCACTTTGCTGGATATACGAGAAAGGATCAGACTTGAACCCACTATATGTCTATGATTATACAAAGGAAACAGACAGCATCTCAGATAACATGGTCTACGAACCAGAATCCAGCATAATGGAGCATGAGCAAGACATCTCCCCTACCTCCACTCCTTACTCATACATTGAGTACCGCAATAAGGCCCCTGTACAACCTGAAAGCCCCTGCCCAGTCACTGCCAGAAATGATTGGAGTGACAAATGCACCTTGCGAAGCACGCTGCCCACAGAAGTCCAACATAGCAAACTGGACTATTCGCACTGTTGCGAGGACCATTGCCCATATTAGCAAACTGAGATCAACTTTACGAATAACCATCTCAGACAATGACACAAGCCAACCCCTAACCTCCTAGTGAAGGACTGAGCCCCCTGAGCACGAAAAATGCGATGGAACTAGTGAACCAATGGTGGGAGGACAACAAAGAGGAGGATGAGCTACCCCCTACCATAAACCATGTGACGGTGGCGTGGAGCCCAACCCTGCCGGAAATCCAACACCTCTGCCCAGACAAAGATCAAGGAATACAAGGTAGGTTTTGGTCAGCCCTCGTTGAAAGTCATTTCAAAAGCAGCAAAGATAAGAATTGGGTCATGGAAGACGAAGCGGCATAGCTAGTGTGACTGGCCAAGGCCGAGCACTAGGAATAGCAAACGAAGAAAACACATACTATCCAACAGCCTCACGCTGTCAACCTGTGAGCAAGTACCTTGGAGACATACCATCAACTAATAGGACTGTCAGTGGACTGTGATATTATCTCTAGACAATATCTAACATAGCGATTATTTTTATATATTTGTGACAAATGCCTCAAAATAACAACTAAATCAATGGAACAGATGCGGGGAGAAACACTATCAGATGTGTTCCGCTTCAGTAGTGGTTGCTGCCTAAGTATGGAGAAATGTGATATGTGTATAGAAACGGAGTTAAGGGAGAATAAATACCCTCCACCTTCTCCTGAACACCTAACCAAGTCCAAGACAGAGACATAAATACCCTCCACCTTCCTCCGAACACTTAAGTAAGGCCAACACTAAGACTCAGATACCATCCACCTTTCCTCAAAACACCATAGCAAAAAACCTATCACGATACCTACAAACTGGAAAACGTTTACTAAAACTCTACCCTTCTACAGTGAAAATGAATAAAGTGTCCATCGACGAAGTAGTCAATGTAAGAGCACGACACCAAATGGTTCGCCAGCGGCTATATCGTGGAATAATTCCACTAAGCCCATACTGGAAAATATTTTATATCGATTACTGCAATGAGTGCAAACAAATAGACTGTAACGACCCAGCATACGTGAGCTATGGCAGCCGGAACCTACACCCATACAGGTAGCTCGGAGGCGAACTGGTAGGAACCGGCAGGCAAGTGAGTACTTGACCTACGGAGACCCGATGGCCCGGGCTCCGAGATGAGCAGACTTAGTGGACACAAGTATTTAGGTACATGGCTACGCCCAAGGTTGGTGTCAGCGTACTTAGGGACCTATGAAGGGCCAATACACAGCTAGGCTGGGTAACTAGAGAAAGGCCGAGTGTGTCTATCCCCGGAAGTGGGATAGATAGGGTAACAGGAGAAAATCCACTTGTCCACCGGACAAGATTACCCTACCCTCAGAACAGGGTTACCCTGCCTTGAGGCTTGGATTACCCTGTTCAAGGACCTGAGTTACCCTACCTGCCAATACGAAGTCCCTCGGGGAGTTTGGGAAAAATGACTGGAATGTTTGTCACACGAAGCCATGCATAATACTGGAATCTGGGGTTCCGGGAGATGCTATTGGGCGAGCTACGCAGCTACGAAGAAGCTGTAAATTGAAGACATTATTCCTATCATGCCCCTCCGGCCCCGCCTTGAGGCCCGGACGTCATGGGCAAACGGTTGCGTAGTTGTGTGCAGTCTAGCAAAGGAGGATCTTTGGAGACCTGCTTGCAACACCGTATACGTTGCTGCCGTCCGGTCGACCGTAAGCTGTTCGCAGGATATATAAGGGGGCATAGGGTGGAAGGTGGAGTACCTCCTCCAAGTTGTTCGGAGTAAAACGGACCAAAACTGACGGAGTTAACGGGAGTTAACCGTGGGGGTCCCGAAGGTAGTCCCGGGTGGTGCCGGGACGACTGGGAACGTTTTGCACCTACCACGCCCAAGGATGTCCCCAACGCCATAGGCTCTGAGAGGGAAGTGCAGAGACACTAAAAGCATGATTCCTACCGCAGGTAAGGTGTATCCGAGGTAGTGGTCATGGGTAGCGCCCATTGGATCACTCCTGGACCACCGTACCCTGCGGAAGACACCGGAAGCCCGAGACTCGTAAATAGTAGATAGATAAACCGCTCACGGTAGCTTCCGGCGTCAAGAAGAAATCAACGCGCATGGGAAGGGTGTCATAGATAGTCTAGTTCAGCAAGGGGTCTTGACAGTTAGCCACTGGCAAGTCCCCGATGCGCAGAGGTTTTCACTCCGGCGGGCAGAATGGAAATGCGCCGCAGAAACGATATGCACATATGGTGAACGCCGACTAGAGCGGGTCGACACATACATGCCCGAAGGGGGTGTCAGGAGACGTGTCGGACCGCCCTTAGCGGAGAAGGGTGTGCTCGAATAGTTGGAGTAAACTGATGGGGGAGTTTCTGGCATAAGATAAAACTACCTGAAAGTCTATGCGAGAACTCTCCTACTCCAACAATCAATCCTCTCGAGACCTTAATTGAGTGAAGCGTCAGGCTTAACGATATTAAGTTTTACCGTCTACTTTACTCTTACATCTGTGTGAACTTTTGGCGATAAGTTTGAAGTTGTTTGGTGCGGTCGCAACCTTGGGATCCATCTTCCTAGGGGTGCCCCCGTTACAGTATATCGTTAAGCGAGCTCCTCGCTTAACTCCTCTCCTGATTAATTGTTTTTCGACCTTCGGCACTGACCTTGCGTGAATACTGGTAACCTTGTCTCGAACAAGTAGCCCAGGGTGGAAAGCGCAATGGCTAGTATCGAACGTCGACCTAGAATGGAATCCAACTCGGATTCAGACCTTGACCTTGACGAGAACTCCGCCAACACATTTCGTGCTTCGGTGTTCGCGGACGTCCGCGGTATTGAATGGGACGGTCACCAATTGCTCCTGGAGGCCGCCCCTATTCAACTACCTGATGAATGTGTTGATCTTATGATTACAGACCCTCGCGCTGCGGCGCTTTCGTTCTTCCAAGACGCCGCCCTCGTCCACAACATGCTCCCTCCTCCACCGCAAGGAGTACCCTTTAGCGAGTTCTCCCGCGAGTTCGTCGAACCTTACATCGTCCGGGAGGTATCCAAGTCGATTGAGGATGCGAAGCGGGAACTGAAGAACTGGAATGCCCAGCAGCAGCAGGTGTTCCGTAAACAGATTACTACGGCAGCGGTGGAATGGATGAAGGTACAGCAGGAGGCATACCTGCGAATGTTAAGAGACCAGAAGGCATTGAAGGATCGTATGGCAGCGCTGGAAAGGGCCTTCGCGGGAGGTTATAGTATTGATGCTGAGAATGACGTACTGATGATAGAGGCGGCGCCCCCACTCCCACTTGTCCACACGAAGCTGGAGAACTTCGGGATGGAACTGGCTATGAGAGCCCGGGATGAACAGTGGAGGGCGTACCTAAGCCCCGTGGGCATACGGATGTTGGAAAGCCTCAAGGGGGAAGGATACAGTTATACCTCGTCCTTCACAAGAGCATCAACAGGCTCGCTGTCTGTCCCCTCCTCGATCGCCCGCAGTCGTTCAGGAAGTCCGGCGATTGGACCAACCGATGGGCGTCGGGTTAAGAAAAGGACGTCCAAGCCAAAGGGTATCACAGCACCAGATACACCTGACCCTACTCCTCGGCCGACCCCCGCTCCCATTAACCCCCCTGCAACACCGTCGGTTGCAACTCCCGTACCTCCTATTGCTGCCCCAAGACCCACACCTTTACCAGTTTCATTGCCCCCTCCTGATACCTTCCCTGTCGCAGCTTTCCCGCCAACAGTATCGGCTACCCCAGGGTACCGACCGCTGCGTGCGGCTTCACCTGGATTCTTTGAACAGGTCAGGCGCCAGGAAGAGCGAGCACCCATGGCTCCATCACGAGGGACTCCGATCCCCGGACCTGGGACACCCGCTCGTTCCGTTCCTTGGGCACCCGTGATTCCCTCTGCCCCCTCAAAACCAACTCTTCCCTCCATCCTCCCCACGATCACTAGTGGTGAGTCGGACAGCCAAGACGAGTACTGTCTGTCGGGCTGCAAGTCGGAAGAAACCCGTATGGGGTGGATTCATTACCACACGTACGGGTGCAGGAAGGGACCACGGACCCCGGTAAGGCACCGAAGAAGACAGAAGGAGGGAGACGGACGACCAACATGTGGGTACTGTGGGTCATGGAGACACGCGGGGCCCCCAATGCAACCTTTGAGTTGTCCAGAGCTTCAGTCGTTTCTGGCGATGACTCAGGCGGCTCCGAACCCAACTCCTGAGAGTGGGCAACGACCTGTTCCACCACCGGCATCAGTACCATCAGGGGCTAACCCCCCCGAGGATGGGAATCAGGATGGCCAGGAGGAAAGGTTTGATGGGTATGATAGACCCCGCGAGACCCCAGGTGGAAATACCGGGGGTAGTGGAGGTGGAAATGGACCACCTGTCGGTGGTACTACGGGAGCAGGTGGAGATCCTGGGGACTCTGACCATGATAGCTCGGATGATGATGATGCCGATTCTCTCCCCGACTTGACCCCTTTTCTCGGCGCTCGCAAGGATGACTGGAGCGACGAGAAGAAACGACGGTGGGACCGCCGTGCTAAGAAGCTGTCAAGGGAACTACGGAGCAGGGCGGCTGCACGACCATCATCTAGACAACGGCAGAAGAAGCCGGAAAAGCTGAGCGGCATTCCGGCGTTTAAGGGAAAGGTCACCGAACTCGCCAGCTTCTTGACGCTGGTAGAGGTTAAGTTCGAGTACTTTGCTGGGTGCAGGTTGACCGATATGGACAAGGTAAACCTGGTGATCCCCCTTCTAGAAGATACTGCCCGAACATGGTATCTTGGGCTGCACTCCCACATCAATAAGGAGGCAGCCAAGCGTACCGGAGTTCCAGTTAATAACAGTAACCCGTTAAGAACGTGGAAAGGATTCCGGGAACGGCTTGAACGGAGTTTCGGCGGTGACCAAGCGGAACGAGACCGATCCCTCCTTGAGTGGCGAGACCTAGTGATGAAGCCACATCACATCGATGAGTACCTGGACAAGATAATTGACTATATGTATAAGCTTAGCTATACAGACCCTGTGCAGGTACGAGATAAGGTACGGTCGGGCATTACTCAAGAAGTGAGGAACGCGTGGGCACTGAAGGAGCCCCATCCCACCGACTTGAACGACTACCTTGATCTTCTTCGGAAGGTTGGACACACACTGGAAGACAACACCCGGTTCAGCAACCGAGTTATCCACCCTGTCCAACGGTCTCAACCAACGGACAAGAAGGAGGATAGGTCCTCAACTTCCGGAAGGTTTAAAAAGAAGGATAAAGGTTCGGGCAGACAGAACCAGCGGTCTGCCAAACCTACTAATTTCAATGCGGGGAAACAGGCAAAGCCGGGGACTTCTGAGTATGCCCTGGCGCATAAGGAAATCCCGTCGACTTTGACCGAACGTCGGAGAAAGCACAACCAGTGCACCAAGTGTGGACAAACGGGTCACTTTTGGAGAAAGTGCACCGCGACGTCCCCAGTCGTTAGTTCGTCCAAACAGGCTCGTGGGTTGAAACGGTCAGCCCCGGTAAGCGAGCCCTCAGGTACGGACAAGCGACTAAAGCGCATTGAAGCGCCACCTCCGGCTACCTCGTCAAAGATACTTGAAGTCCGACAGGCATCACCTCAGATTATGGAGGTTGATACTGACGGCTCAGAATAGGTAAGACCCCATTCTGTGTAAGGTAGAACCTTAATAACCTGTATCCATAGACCCCTGCGGGATGGATGAAAAGGAGCCCCGGAAGTGGCTTCTGGGATGGGTAAGTACCCCTCTACTGCATGAACGACCCTGATGCTGACTACACCCAGGTGGTGTGGGCAGATAGATGTTGAAGGCCGTATGCGGTGGACAGGGTGATCTCTCCTTTGTGGGTTTTCAGGTTATTTCCTTTGTTCTAGTTATTTGTATTTCTTTCAGGATTTCTTTACTGGGACGGACAAGTCATAGGGTATTATTTTCGGTTGAGGCTGGGAGAGATCTCGCTCGCGGAGACGCTCGACATTGGGGAAGCAAGGTTGCTTCGCTTGGAACCGGTCCAAGAGCGGACCTCTACCCACCTCGGGAAAATTTGTTATGGTTAGTACAAGCGGGATTAGTTCAGGCTGGACTTGATTAAATAAATGATACTATGATCAAGTTTACCTGAGGAGGGTTTAGTACCCGAAATCATGCTGGCGTGATAGTAAACACCCTAGCTATTGATAAAACGATTCCCAATCCCTTAACGTTTACCGACCCGTTGTGGCCGCTCTTGTGTCGAAAGGCAAGAGATCAGAATTAGTAAGCCAAGATGACTAAGTCCCTAAGACAAGTGAAGAGGCAGAAGCGTGATAACTTGCCTCGCCATACCAAGTCTATCCACCTGAGGGTAAGGCTAGACTGGAAGATTGGAGCTAGACAGGTAAGCGCTGAGGCGCTCCTGCTACTCGACAGTGGAGCTACTGGGCCAGTGCTTAGTAGCCGATGGGTTAAACAAACGCAGGCACCATGTGTACGACGAAAGGTACATGTGCCGATAAGCGACGCAAGCGGTAATCACATTCCGGGGTCAGGTCTGCACTATACCAAATCATTGGACATGAGAATAGGCGACCACCATAACGAAATGCGGTTTGAAGTCGCGGACATGCCCGACACCAAGGTGGACGGGTACCTACCTATGTCTTGGTTGAAGGACCATAATCCCGACATAGATTGGAAGACAGGATCACTAACCTGGCGCTCAGATTTCTGCAAGGCTAATTGCCTGGCAGAGCAGGGGCGGTTAGTGTTCATGACCGATGAAGAGTTGCTAGCTGAAGACCCTAGTAATGTGTACCTGTTGGGAATTGTACAATTCTCCGATGAGGAAGGTGCTGACATTACTGTCAAGCTACTCCCTGAGTATAAGGACTACGGGGACATCTTCAGTCAAGAACGGATTGAGGCCTTGCCGGAGCACTCAAAGTATGACCACACGATCGAGTTGCTACCCGGGACTCAACCTCCGTTTGGGCCTATCTATCCGTTATCGGAAAAGGAGCTTAAGGCACTCCGGGAATATCTCAATGACATGCTGCGAACGGGGAAGCTACGGCGATCCAGTTCCTCAGCAGCAGCCCCTATCCTCTTTGTGCCAAAACCAGATGGTACATTAAGACTGGTAATAGATTACCGAGGGCTGAACAAAATCACGGTGAAGAGCAAGTACCCTCTACCGCTGATGAATGAACTGCGAGATAGGTTAGGAAAAGCCGTTGTGTTCACTAAGTTGGACTTGAAAAACGGCTACTATCTTCTGAGGATGGCAGAAGGTGAGGAATGGAAGACGGCCTTCCGGTGCAGATATGGACTGTATGAATACACGGTCATGCCGTTTGGGTTATGTAATGCCCCGGCAACTTTCCAGAGCATGATAAATGAGGTCTTTCGAGATCTCATGGATGAAGGAGTCATCGCGTATATGGATGACATCCTGATCTACTCCGAAACTATGGAAGAGCACGTCGCGATGGTAAGGCGTGTAATGGAGAAATTGCGGAAAGCTAGACTATGTGTAAGTATGAAGAAGTCCAGTTTCCACCAACGGGAGGTTGAATTCCTCGGATATAGGATCTCCGATATGGGGATCTCTATGTTGTCGGAAAAGGTGCAGACAATCAAAGACTGGGCACCTCCGACATGCGTCGTCGACGTTCAAAGCTTTATGGGCTTTGCCAACTTCTATCGTCGGTTCATAGAAGGGTTCAGCAAGATAGCGAAACCCCTCACGGACTTGACAAAGAAGGATGTCCGATGGGAATGGACACCTGCATGTGAGCAGGCCTTCAATCATTTAAAGGAAGCGTTCACGTCCAAACCTATCCTAGCACATTTTGACCCTGAACGGCCAACACGGCTAGAAACCGACGCTAGTGACTTTGCATTAGGAGCCGTTCTCTCCCAGTTATGTGAGGATGAGAGATGGCATCCGGTGGCCTACCATAGTAGGAAGTTTCACCCAGCAGAGATCAATTATGATGTCCATGATAAGGAAATGACTGCCATCGTGGCGGCATTCAAGGAATGGGATCATCTGCTGCGCTCAGTAACGGACCAATTGGTGATCTATACGGATCATAAGAACTTGGAGTACTTTAATAGTACCAAGGTCCTTAACCGAAGGCAGCACCGCTGGGCTGAATTCCTGCAACCATTTAACTTCAAGGTGGTTTACCGAGAAGGACGGTTGAATGAGAAGGCGGATGCTTTGTCGCGGCGTAGGGACTACCGCCCTGAAGGGGGGAGTGATTTTCCGCCACAGTCGTTTTTTCGCCCCGGACAGTGGGTCGGGAGCCAGGAACGGGACATCTTGCGACCACAGGTGTTGCAAGTGTGCCAGGGATTTCGGCTCAAGTCGTCCTTTTTGGATCAGTTGCGGGTAGCGATAAGCGAAGACCAGGAGTACTTAAGGATCCTGAAGGCAACAGCTGCAGGTGACAAAGAGGTCGACCGACATTTCACGACGGAAAAGGGCTTACTCCTGTACAAGAACAGGTGGTATGTTCCCAAGGGTCAGAATCTGAAGCAGACAATCATGAAGGCAGAACATGACTCCCGAATCGCGGGACACTTCGGGACTTACAAAACCATTGGCAGGGTGAGGGCTAACTTCTACTGGCCTAAGATGGATGAGCACATCACTGACTATGTGCGGACATGTGATGCATGCCAAAGAAATAAATCCATCAGGCACAAGAAGTTCGGGCTGCTGGAACCTATCGATGTTCCTATGCGGCCTTGGACAGCAATTTCAATGGATTTCATTGTCGCGCTGCCAGAGTCCGAAGGGTATACCAAGATCTGGGTCATAGTAGACAGGTTTTCGAAAATGGCCCATTTCATACCCCTGACCACTGAGGTACCTATCAAGGAGCTTGCCTTGATATTCCTGAAGGAGGTTTGGCGCCTTCATGGACTGCCAGAGTCAATCATCTCCGACCGAGATAGCCGATTCACATCCAAGTTCTGGATGAGTCTGATGCACTTGCTGCAAGTGAAACTAAACGTTTCGACTGCATTCCACCCAGAGACTGATGGGCAAACCGAGAGGGTTAATCAGACACTGGAGCAGTACCTGCGTAGTTACTGCTCCTATCAACAGGATGACTGGGTCTCGCTGCTACCCCTTGCGGAGTATGCGTATAACACCTCAACATCAGAATCCACCAGGTTGTCACCATTTGAGATCAACTATGGGTTCAACCCACGAACAAACTGGTCGGGTGTTGTGTCTGACAACCAAGGGATACACCCAAGTAGTGAACTCTTGGTTAAGGAATGGGAAGGAACCTGGCAACAGATTCGAGAAACGATTAAACGGGCACAGGAAAGGCAGCGGAAATGGCATGACCAGAAACGGCTGCCATCCCCGGACTATGTTACCTTGGAAGATGTGGCTGCTGGGCGGGCTAAGAAAGCGGACCGCGTGATGTTGAACCGGAAGAACATCCGCACCAAGCGTCCCATGGAGAAGCTGGACCACCGGATGTTTGGCCCTTTCGTGGTCAAACGTCGGGTGGGTACCCGAGCATACGAACTCCAATTGCCCACCCGATGGAGCATCCACCCGGTTTTCAATGTCACGCTGCTGGAACCCTATCGCGAGGATCCGGAATCGGGTAGGATCAAGGAGATCCCTACCCCAGAGCTCGTGGACAATGAGCCCAGTTACGTCATCGAAGCTGTTGTGGACAGTCGCTGGTATGGTGGAACAAAGGCGAAGTTTCCGTCGCGCTTTGTCCAGTACCTGGTTTCATGGGAAGGCTATGGAGCTGAGGAGAACTCATGGGAGCCCTATGAGATGCTAGAAGGGACAGGCTTACAGGCCATGCTAGATTTCCACCAAAGATATCCGTCCAAGCCCAGGGACCATCGGGTCTTGGGGGAATCGAGTCGTGGAAACAAAAGACGACGCTAAACGGTCCGGGACGGACCGTAGAGAAGAGGGGAGTGATGTAACGACCCAGCATACGTGAGCTATGGCAGCCGGAACCTACACCCATACAGGTAGCTCGGAGGCGAACTGGTAGGAACCGGCAGGCAAGTGAGTACTTGACCTACGGAGACCCGATGGCCCGGGCTCCGAGATGAGCAGACTTAGTGGACACAAGTATTTAGGTACATGGCTACGCCCAAGGTTGGTGTCAGCGTACTTAGGGACCTATGAAGGGCCAATACACAGCTAGGCTGGGTAACTAGAGAAAGGCCGAGTGTGTCTATCCCCGGAAGTGGGATAGATAGGGTAACAGGAGAAAATCCACTTGTCCACCGGACAAGATTACCCTACCCTCAGAACAGGGTTACCCTGCCTTGAGGCTTGGATTACCCTGTTCAAGGGCCTGAGTTACCCTACCTGCCAATACGAAGTCCCTCAGGGAGTTTGGGAAAAATGACTGGAATGTTTGTCACACGAAACCATGCATAATACTGGAATCTGGGGTTCCGGGAGATGCTATTGGGCGAGCTACGCAGCTACGAAGAAGCTGTAAATTGAAGACATTATTCCTATCATGCCCCTCCGGCCCCGCCTTGAGGCCCGGACGTCATGGGCAAACGGTTGCGTAGTTGTGTGCAGTCTAGCAAAGGAGGATCTTTGGAGACCTGCTTGCAACACCGTATACGTTGCTGCCGTCCGGTCGACCGTAAGCTGTTCGCAGGATATATAAGGGGGCATAGGGTGGAAGGTGGAGTACCTCCTCCAAGTTGTTCGGAGTAAAACGGACCAAAACTGACGGAGTTAACGGGAGTTAACCGTGGGGGTCCCGAAGGTAGTCCCGGGTGGTGCCGGGACGACTGGGAACGTTTTGCACCTACCACGCCCAAGGATGTCCCCAACGCCATAGGCTCTGAGAGGGAAGTGCAGAGACACTAAAAGCATGATTCCTACCGCAGGTAAGGTGTATCCGAGGTAGTGGTCATGGGTAGCGCCCATTGGATCACTCCTGGACCACCGTACCCTGCGGAAGACACCGGAAGCCCGAGACTCGTAAATAGTAGATAGATAAACCGCTCACGGTAGCTTCCGGCGTCAAGAAGAAATCAACGCGCATGGGAAGGGTGTCATAGATAGTCTAGTTCAGCAAGGGGTCTTGACAGTTAGCCACTGGCAAGTCCCCGATGCGCAGAGGTTTTCACTCCGGCGGGCAGAATGGAAATGCGCCGCAGAAACGATATGCACATATGGTGAACGCCGACTAGAGCGGGTCGACACATACATGCCCGAAGGGGGTGTCAGGAGACGTGTCGGACCGCCCTTAGCGGAGAAGGGTGTGCTCGAATAGTTGGAGTAAACTGATGGGGGAGTTTCTGGCATAAGATAAAACTACCTGAAAGTCTATGCGAGAACTCTCCTACTCCAACAATCAATCCTCTCGAGACCTTAATTGAGTGAAGCGTCAGGCTTAACGATATTAAGTTTTACCGTCTACTTTACTCTTACATTGTGTGAACTTTTGGCGATAAGTTTGAAGTTGTTTGGTGCGGTCGCAACCTTGGGATCCATCTTCCTAGGGGTGCCCCCGTTACATAGACATAGAGATAGAGGATTGGGAGGACTGGATGGTCTGACACTAGATTGATTTACCATACTACTGGGAATCAGGTTGCTTTGTTCACGTAGTGACCTATCAGGAGTGCTTGGAGAGATGGTTGGAAGGGGCAGAATGGATGGTGCAGGATGACATGAGATTGTTGCACGCTAGCGATGATGATGAGGATGGGTCCTATGGGGACTTTCAGGAGAATGGTGGTTTACCAACCATTAGGATTTCATTAGGTTAGTTTGTTTGGTGAAATTGTTATTTTATTTTGGAAGTGTAACTGGTATGGGTGCTAGGTTGGGTTTTGTGTTTGGGTTTCACAGTATCATTTGCTACTTGTATTGTTTTGTATACTAGCGCTTGATACACATGCTGTTTTATGTTTGGTTTTACAGTATTGTTTGATACATGTATTGTTTCGTGTGTTATCGGTTGATACACACAATGTTTTGAAATATTGCTCATACTGGAGATAAGCGATAGATTGTACTTAAAGAGTGCAGATTCCCGTGATGGAAAACAGCAGTCTTCGACTAATAGTATTCTTAATACACTTGGTTGAACTGTTACTTCTCTGTTCTGCTAGTACACCCTCTCAAAGCCTCTTTTAGTCAGCAGCACTCGCTTCTTGTTGACCAAGAAGCCATCTGCTCCTAGCATAACCACTATGTGATTAGGGCCTGGCCCGAACACGTTAGAATAATGGAACCTCCTGGAAACTGATGGAAGATCATGGCTGCGCAGTAGGAAAGAGTTAGGAGATAAGGGATTCGTCAGCCGAGTAGCTTTCTTGGTTATATAAAGGGGTGTGCCCCTCCTAGATTTACTTTCTTTATGCAACCTGGTAATTTCCTGTCTACACCTGTACTTAGAAATCATAACTTTGTTTCTTTCTCACATCACTGGAACCTCTAAACCCTTATCCTGATCCCCGAGGACCTGTCCTTGAACCCATTAAGCCTTAATACAAACCTGTCTTGTTTGTACCCTTGCCCCTTTCTGTTGCCTCGCCTACTGTGGTGTGCCTCAGACTATCTTCCCTGAACCCTGCATGGACCCTTGCTGTTACAATATCCAACTGACAAAACTATTATTATTTCCTTCAAAGTTAAGGATCTATATATATCAAACTCTGGGAACCATAAGTCTTGGAGAATTATTGAGGCAATATATCCAGGAGTCTGTCATAGGTTCCTAATATTCGTTGTACTTGTGACAGGTAATGACCTTCTCCTTTTTCTGGATTGAACTCTGCTGCGCTGTGTGCAAGAGCTCCTAGAGTCTCTTAACCCTATCTTAGTATTCTCACATAAGAATCAGTTTCTCATCAATGCTGACAGTCTTGGTCTTTATATCATTAAGTTGCTCTGCCTAGTGGATGGATTCTTGACTCCATGCCCAGCCTGCATAGTGGAGAGGTTGATGTATAATGGTTTTTGTATTGTAAAGAGTGTAAAGTAGTAGACAGAAAATAACAGTAGATGGTTGAGTGCAGAACTAACCCATCTGTGAAAACCCAGCCTTTATCTGGACCTCTTCCCACAACCCTAACCCTGCCCTGATCCTCAAGTGAGGTCAGGTGCAAAATCAATCATAATACAGTATAACTCAATTGAGTCATATGGACAAAATATAAAACAATCCCATGACCTCTAAATGAGGTCATGTGCAAAACAATCAATTACAATATAAATCAAATGCACAAACAAACTACATGACCGACTAGTAAGGTTATGTGCAAAATGTAAACGAGCCACATGGCTGACTAAGGAGATTATGTCTGAAACCTAAACGAGTCTGCCTTGTCCATAAGCCTTACCAGCCAGTCTAGACTCTCCCCATGATGTCAATCATACGTCATGTACTAAATATCAATTTAAATATAAACAAGCCCCATGACCTGCTAATGAGGTCATATGCGTGAAGACGTATCTTAGCCCCATGACCTCTAAACAAAGTCATGTGTGAAACCTGTTCCTTGCTTCAGTCACCTGGCTAGTGCTCCTCTAGCCAGATTGTGACAAAGTCATTCTGCCTACACTGATTATTTGTCCTAGAGAAAAAATTATAGAAAGTGGAGTACACAAAAACCTTATTAGAGCTGAGGTTATTACAGTCTCTCCTACAGGTTATATCAAGGAAAACATCGCCCTTGCTTGGCTTAATCACTTTATTAAGCATGTTGGAGTTGAACTGATCAAGTATTGGTAGATACTTATAGTAAGATTGTAGTGCTTGGACACTGCAACTCTGAAAGCTTTATTGGCTCAGCCCTCGAGGGCTCTTATTGGGAGTGCCCGACAGCTCAATGAAAGATTGCAGTTCAATAATAGATTGTGGTACAATTCAACTTTGTGGCTCAATACCACATTCTAACTTAATATCAGTTTGTAGCCCTATATAATTTTGTGACTCCAAGTCAGTTCAAGGCTCAATGATAGTCTATAGATTAATAATAGTCCATAGTTCACTGATGGTCTATGGCTTAATATAATATTGTAATTCAACACTATTACTTCAAAATGTTATAAATATTCTGAGTATAAAATATTTAAATAGCTCCAAGTAGTATTCTTTTAAAAACTGAACTCTATCATTCTGACTACAAACTCCTTTTATATATCAATCAATCATTTCCTTCTTATCTACTCTCATTCCTTCAAGTCAACATGTGGAGCTATATCATAACATCATAGTTTAGATTTAGGCTACAATTATCTTCTTCTGCAAAACCAGAGAATCAGTACCAAGTATTACTGTACTAGCTAGCAAGTATGAAGTTCTAAAGCAATAATTACGCAAATTGTAGTCAGACTAACAATCTAGGTAGAAAGAACCTACAGCAAATTGAAAACCCTTGGAGAATCAAGAACTAGCTATTTGTCAATATCTAGATCAGGAGGATAATATTGGCACTAGTATGTAGTTGCCAATAGTCACTAGATATGCAAATACGATTCTACTAAATCCATATCCTGTACCACTCCCTTCACGTGCCATAAGTCAATATTGAGCATAAAGATATCTTAGAAGTTATCTGATTACTTTATTTCAAAGCAACATACAATTGATATCCATTGAAAAAGTGCCCGCTATCCTGATAATATTTATAAATAGTTTGACAGATACAATACTATATGTCAAAAGAATACAATTCATAGCTCTGATCAATACAACTTTGATGAAATTAGTTTCCATATCTTAATCAGTAGAGACCAAGGGATTATTACCTGAGATCCAAATAGATCTAGATATATAGACAGTGCAACCAATTGTTAGCAAGTTTCTGTTTGTGAAATGACTGGTGCTGCTGGATTTGCTAGATCAACTATGATTATTGTTTCTAGTATTTTTCATCAGACACCATAGTATACAACAATATCTATATCTAAGAACTACCTTGTTGACACATCAGATACTCGATACAATAATGATTATCTTGCAAGGGAGTAGATATACCACTTTAAATGATTCTCCTCACTACCCTAAGGTAGCCCCTACTAACGCCTCATTCTTGATGGGTTCAACTCACACTGTACTAAGGGGTTTCTCAATTACTGTGACCAGGGTCATATCATTGTCTTCTGTCTCTCCCCATATACCAGCTATCTTCTGCAACCTTTAGATGTTGTCATATTTTAGCCATACAAGTATTACTATACTGAATATGTTTAAGCAGCTACTCGTACTATGTATGGACCTTTTGACAAAGATGAACTGTTAGACAAAATTCACTCAATCTGAGAGGAAACCATCAAGTTATCCACTATTGTATCAGTATTTTGTATGACAGGACTTGTTTCCTACAATCTTGCAGTTGTGATTTCCAAGTTATTGGAGGTAGCTATTTCTGCTCTCCAACCAGTTACCTAAACTTCTGAATCATCTATAACTATTCCTCTTACTATTACTTCTCTCAAGAGAGCTCGAGATTAATTACAATAAGAGACTAGTAACTTATCACCAACCTTTCAGAACAAATTAAAGAAAGTATTTCATGATGAATTGGCTCAAGCACAATCTAAAGCTTTAGCAATAAACTATTTAGAATATAAAAAGGCAGCTAAACAGGCTAGAAATGCCCAATACATTGTACAAAGTGTTATGCAGTTGCTGACTATGAGGACAAGTGAGTCCAAACTAAGGCCTGATAGGTGATGACGTGATTGGTAGAAAGGCTCACTTGAAATGTCAGGTAAGAAGTGTTATAAGAAGTGTTTTATGTAATGAATATATTGATAAGATCTCTTCTCCATCGCTGATGATTCTGTAAAAGTGTAAGAGGTACAAGGATATTTATATTCTGTGTCTAGGTGTTCGTGGGCTATCCAAATTTCTTCTGCTGTTCTGGTACGAACTTTCTAGGTCCTGAAAACCTTTACCCCAATTGACTCTGAATTTTTCAGAGAGCAGGGAGGGTGTGATCACCCCACTCCTCACATTGTCCTCTCTATCAATAGTCACTCGAACCCTTTCACTGTGGCAAACGGTTAGTGGTTCTTCCTCAGCATACAGAGTGATCAGCTCCGACAATAGACTTATCAATGCAGGTGGGCATACTGCCCACCTGCATCAACCCACAGGAGAAATACTCCTTCCTTATTGTGCCAATGTCATTTAGGGCTCTTAATGCTCCGTGTCAACCTTCCATGCAGTAGGCCTTCATCTAGATCTACCTTATCATGTCTCTTAGGTGCGGGCAAACGATCTTCTCTTAGATGTTATTCCCTCATCAGGATTTTCCTCCACATTCCTCCACCAATAGACTTGAATTTAGGTCCTACTCCCTGCATGGCAGCTGGGGCTCCTATCAGAATAGCTGCCCTCCCCCTAGCTGGTATCTATCCGTTGGCACAGCGGAGGGATCTTTGCCTGTATTTATCTCTACAATCAACCAACCGGTCCAGTCTATTTGCCCTTGTCCGGCTAGCTGACAGTCCTCTCTTGAAGACCCAGCAAAAACCGCTCGCGGGGGAACCTTTGGTAATAGCATAGATAAGGGTTTTGTCCTGGCATCATATTGGTAGAAATTAACTCATTCCCCAAATACTCTAACAGGCCCTGGGAGCAAATACATAACCTTTTGCCAATAATCACATGACATGCCCCTTACGCTATACCAGTTCGTCTTATATGCAACACGGGGTCATAGACGGATATGAAAACGGGGTGTTATATAAGCCTTACAAGTAAGACAAATAGTCAAAACTAACGAGATTGTAGCAATTGAAAAGGCAAATATTGTAACCGGTACGGGTACTAGGTTATTCTATGGTTGGTTTCACAGTATCATTTGATACTTGTATTGTTTCGTGTGCTATCGGTTGATACACACATGGTTTTATATTTTGGTTTCACAGTATCATTGGATACTGGTAGTGTTTGGTGTGCTATCAGTTGATACACCTAGCGTTTTATGTTTAGGTTCAGAATAACATTTTATACTTGCATTGTTTCGTGTGCTATCGGTTGATACACACCTTGTTTTATGTTTAGGTTCACAGTATCGTTTAATACTTGTATTGTTTCATGTGCTATTGGTTGATACACGCATGGTATTATGTGTAGGTTTCACAGTATCGTTTGATACTGGTAGTGTTTCGTGTGCTATTGGATGATACAGACATTATTTTAGGTTTAGGTTCAGAATATCGTTTTATACTTGTATTGTTTCGTGTACTATCAGTTGATACACACCTGGTTTTATGTTTAGGTTCACAGCATCTTTTGATACTTGTATTGTTTCGTGTGCTATCGGTTGATACACACATTGTTTTAGGTTTAGGTTCACAGTATCGTTTGATACTTGTATTGTTTTATGTGCTATTGGTTGATACACGCATGGTATTATGTGTAGGTTTCACAGTGTTGTTTGATACTTGTATTGTTTCATGTGCTATCGGTTGATACACACAATGTTTGGAATATTGCTCATGCTGGAGATAAGCAATATGCTGTATTTAAAGACCTCTGATTCCCGCAGTGGAAACAGCAGACTTCGACAGACAGCATTCTAAATATACTTGGTTGAACAGTTACTTCTCTGATCTCCTATTATACCCTGTTCACAGACTTCTTTAGTGAGCAGTGCTCCCTTCTTGTTGATCAAGAAGCCATCTGCTCCCATTGTACTGCTACATAACTAGGGCCCAGCCCCAACACGTTACATTTTTTTAACCTCAACAAGTGGTTAGAAACCTGCCTGGACCTGGTCTGATCAACCTACGAAGCGTCCAACAACAAAACTAGCCGTGGGAAGTGGCAGAACAAAATGAGGTTTGGCTCCGCCAACACGATACCATTGAGTTACGATAGACTCAAAGTGGGAAGCAGGTTCCATGAGAAGACCTTACTAAAAGAAGGCAACCCCAAGAAACCAAAAGGGCCAAAGAGTGATTTCTCAATTCACGAACCAGAAAGACAACCAGCGCGAGATTTGGCCAAGCAGACCTTTAGTGAATCAACCGACGAGTTAGCAAAGGCAGGAACCAACCTTCCTGGGCTCTTTGCCCCCAGCCCCAGCAAAGGAAAGGCACCAGTGCAAGCACCAAAGAAAGATAGCCTACCTGTCGGCACACCTAAGAAGGAAGATGACGGCGCAGAAACAACAGACCACTCGGTAGTAAAAGAACCACCAGGCGGGCCCCCTAGCAATTCTTCTGAAAGCTCATCAGATGACAAGTCCAGCAATGAAGAACCCGACCACAATATCTCTGAAGCAAAATCCACCGCGCCGCCCAGCCCAGGGGCCAGGCAAACTGGACCACAGATCACGCTCCCGCTGCCACCCTTGTTCTCCCGTGACAAGGAAGATCTAAAACCTGATGCATTTGATCGATGGGTAACAACTACTTCTCAATACCTTGCCCTGCATGGAGTGGAAAAGGCCAAAGAAGAAGGGGAGCGTACTTTGAAAGTTTCTGTACCAGAAAAGCAGAGGAAGCCTACCACCAAGTTATAAACCACTATGGGAGTGGAGAAGAAATCCGCAGAACAACCCTGATAAAATACCTGAGAGACAGATTCCAATCCTCGCGAAACACGCAAGAACTATATAAAGGGTTCAATAATATCCAGCAACTACGAAGCAGGAAAATAGAAAGAATAAGTCTACTGACGACTGATCTTCTAATGTATCAGGGACGATTGCCTGCCGGGATGGTATCTCAGTACACACTGTGACAAAGACTATATGAAGCAATGCATCCCAGACTATGCCAGGAGGTAGAACACTTGGAAGAAGAAGGAGAGTCCTTTGACAAGATAGTCAAAGGGGCTGAAGGCAAGAACGTTATCCTGTATAAAACAGGAGTTTACCGAACCCACATACCGCAGCAAAAAAGTAGTAAAGGTTCATCATCGCTAGACAATGCAAGGAAGGATAAACCACTCCGTACAGGTTCGAAAGACAACAAAGATAAGAAGCAGAAACGACATGATGAAGGCACATGTTTCGAATATGTAAAAAAGGCGCATTATGCAAAAAACTGCTATGCCAAAAAGGGGAAAGGAAAAACTGCGAAGCGAGAGGCTAGCAGGAACCACATGGAAGGAACCGAATACGACAAAGTGGATATTAATGCGGTGGAAATGGAAAGCCTTCAAACCCAAGCAGCACTAACACCACGAGCCCATGATGCACTAGAAGGAACGATATATATAGAGGGCCATCCAGCAAAAGTACTGTTCGATACAGGAACAATCAGTTGTAATATTATAAGCACTTCCCTTGTCTTGACCCACAGCATACAAACGGAACCCCTATCCCAACTGACAACAGTCAACATAGCAACGAAAGGTTCTCCCTCTTCCAGACACAAGAAAGGTGGGCTGACCATAGGAATCGGGAAAAAGAAAGGGACAAATCAGGAGATGCTGGTGGGAAACTTGGCAAAGTACGATTCCCTAACTGGAATGCGATTCCTGAAAAGACATAATGTCCTTATCAGGTGTGGGGACACAGCAGTGGTGTTTCCTGATGACAAACTATGTGTACTCTGCAAACCAACAAGTGGGGAAGTCCGCGCTGTGGTTACGGATGCACCCTCAGCAACACTGTTGGAAGAATACAAGGTTGTATTCCGAGACAAGGTCCCTGAAACACCACTCCCTGTGCGTAAGATTAACCATCACATTCAGCTGAAAGACCCAACGAATCTAAAGAACCAACCAACATGCTCAATTCTAGAAGCATACAAGGAAAAACTTGTGAACTGGATAAACGAGCAATTGCGAGCTGGAGTAATCATATGACAGGAAGTTCCCGGAGCAGCACCTATGTTCATACAACCTAAGTCAGCTGGAAGGATCCGCCCTCTGGTGCACCTCAAAGTAAGAAATGATAACACGATCTTGGATAGTCCATCGATCCCGAACCAACAGCGGATCCTTAACCGTACTGGACAAGCAAAATTCTGCAGTACGATTGACCTAAGCAACGCATACTTCCAAACACAAGTGGCCAAGGACAGTGTTAAGTACAACTCCTTCAAAACCCCGTTTGGAGGATTTATCAGCAAAGTAATGCTACAAGAAGAGATGAATGCACCAGCAACATTTATCGGAATAATAGAAGACCTCCTAAGCGAATTCTTACATCACTTTGTATGGATATACATTGATGATATTCTCATATCCTCGGATACATCAGCAGAGCATGGAAGGCACATACGGCAAGTATGTGACCAACTCAGAAAAGCAAAATTCTATGCAAGCAAAAGGAAGTCAGTACTATTCATGGACAGGCTAGAAGTACTAGGACATATAGTGGATAGTGAAGGAATCCATGCATCCCCTCAGAAAATATCATCTATCGCAGGCTGGAAAACACCTCAGAACAAAAAGGAATTGCAACGCTTTCTAGGACTAGTGAACTATGTGGCCCAGTTCCTCTCACATCATGCGACCATGACAGCACCATGGACAGACTTAACAGGAAATGCTGAATTCATATAGACAGCTACCCACAAGACTGCATTCGAAATGGTAAAAAAGCGAATTATGGATCACCAAGTCACGCAACCAATAGATATAAGAAGTAAGGAACCAATTTGGCTAGTAACGGGTGCCTCTGATTTAGGGATAGAGGCATGGGTAGGACAAGGACCCACGTACGAGACGGCTCAACCAGCCATCTTACACAGCAGGAAATTCACCAATGCACCGATGAATTATGGAACCACCGATCAAGAGGCCTTAGCGATAGTGGAAGCGCTTAATCGCTTTCATAATATACTAATTGGTAATTCCTTTACAATAGTTATGGACCACCAACCCCTGACACACCTACGAACGACAAAGAACCGAAGCACAAAGCAAGTTAGATGGCTTAGTGCCTCTGGAAAATACGACGCAAAGATAGTCTACACACCAGGAAGTACAAACTATATAGCTGATACCTTTTCCCAGATATATGAGGGAGGATCAGACTTAAATCCACTGCATGTCCGTGATCATACAAACGAAACAAACGACATCTCAGATAACACAGTCTACGAGTAAGAATCAAACACAATGGAACCAGAAGGAGATATCTCCCCTATCTCCCCTCCTTACTGATATACTGAGTACCCTAATGAGGCCCCTGTACCCCCTGAAAGCTCCTGCTCAATTGCGGCAGGAAACGATTGGGGCAACCAGTGCACCATGTGAAGCATACTACCAGAAGAACTCCAACATAGCGTGTTGCACTTCTCGCACGGTTACATGGATCATTGCTCATATCATCAAACCGTGATCGAATTCACAAACAACAATCCTAGACAGCGGAACAACCCAACTCCTTACCCTCCTCGTAAAGTACCAAGCCCCCCAAGTACGGAAATTGACCTAAGCCCCTCCGGAGTCCCCCGCAATCAGGGACTGGGAATGGCAACAAACAATCAGTGGAAGACCAAATAGCACTGGAGTAGGGCCGTCCACCTTCGCCCAGCCAGCGCCCAGATCTTATGCAATCCCGATACTGCTAAACCCGGAAGCCCCCGCTTTCCAAATGCTAGAAGAACCTGACGAACGGGCAGAAGCGATAGAGAGCATTACCTATGAGACAATAGCGGGATTCCAAATTGCAGGACCAGATAGCCTGCCACCTATTAGATGAGCAGAACGATTGGAAAACCGCAGCAATGAAACAGTAGTTTGAGTGATGAGTCCAATGATGAGCGAATATCGATGGGGACTTTACGATGTCTTGGAAGACAATGAGGAGGATGACCAACCTGAAACAACTAGAAGAAGTGAGATAGAAGACGAGCGCAATACCTTACAAACAAGAAATGAAATGATCGGAACGTTCTGAGCACATATGATTACAGCATACCGGAGAGAACCAATATGGAAAAAAATCAATACAAGTATGGACTCCACAGGAGATTTGTCCTCCTAGAAGGTTGCAAATGGAATGCTATATATGAAAACCAGATACAGGGAAGACTGCCTGTATATTCCAAAAGGCCCTGTTTAGGAAAATACGACATTAAGGGAGTATGTCATTAGCGAAATCCACAACAAAGGCCCGCACAGTACTGAACGAAACTTGCGGTACACTATCAAGTACCTGTTTTGGCCTGAAATGCAGAATGACTTCAGAGCGTATGTGGCCCAATGCCACACCTGCCAGATAAACAAAGAACCCACCCAGTTACTAGAAGGAAAGGCTCAAACAATTGTCCTACCATCAGAAATTTTCAAATCCATAGCCATCGCCTTTATGGGACCCTTCCATAATTCATGTGGTTACGACACAATCCTAGTTGCGATGGATAGGTTTTCATGATTGACCTGGCTCATACCTACAACCAAGCAAGTGACGGCAATAACAACCTGGGAACTTCTATGCAACAAAATATTTACACCCCATGGCTACCCAACATCCCTAGTAAGCGATGCTGACCCTACATTTGAGTCACATGTGTGGAGACAGCAGTGTTGATCGCTAGGCATTGAGCATATCAAGTCAGCACCAGGCCACCATGAAATGAATGCACAAGTCGAAAGCAAAATTCGAGAATTGAAAACAGCTCTTCGAAACCTAGTCAATGCAAGACAAAACAATTGGTTTGATGCCATACTGGAAACGGCAGCATACCTAAATAGAGGATGGTCAGAAAGTCGCGGTATATCACCAGATGAAGCTGTTTTTCGAAAAAACTACCTGCTGCTCCGCTTAGCGAACTTCGAGAACTCCGCAGTACCCACCGCTGGCGAATTAATGAACAGACACCAAGCAATCCGGAACAAGGGACTTAATGCTATCAAATTAGCACGATTCAGGAGCACAAGAACAGCGGCGAAACAGCTCAGACACCAGGCACCGATAGGGAAAGGTAGGCTGTTATTAGTTTATGGAAACCTTTTCGCAACGGAATCAGGATGTAGCAAGAAACTGCAACTGCACTGGCGAGGACCGTTCAAGATAATTGAATATGATGAACATACACAAAACTACATGGTAGAAATGGACGGCAAAATGTAGGGAAACCGACAAGGAACATTCCACACATCTACTGTGCAACAATATCCCCCTAATGACAATACCGTCTTCCCCGCAAGAAGCCACGCAAAGCCGCCTCCTATGACGGTTGATGAAAAACCAGAGGGGGAGGTGGAGGTTATACAAGACCACAGGAAGCGCTATGACCGCCACCAGTTTCTGGTAAAGTGGATGGGATGCCCAGAAACAGAAAACAGCTGGGAACCCCACGAAGGCTTAGAGAATGCGAGGGAACTGGTAAAGCAATGGTGGAAGGACAATAAACCAGAAGATGAACTACCCGCTACAATAAACTATACAAAGGTGGCATGGAGCCCAACCCTGCTGGAAATACAACACCTGTGCCCAGACACAGATGAAATGATACAAGAGGGATTTTCGTCAGCCCATTTTGAAAGTGATTTCGAAAGGAGCGAAGATGAGAATCGGGTCATGGAAGATGAAGCAGCATGCCTAACTCGGCTGGCCAAGGCCGAGTACTGGGAATAACACGAAAAGAAACACACCATCCAACAGCCTTGCGATATGAAACTATGAGCAAGTACCGTGGAGACAGCGCTATCAGCTAATGGGACTGCTGGTGAACCGTGATATTGTCCCTAGACGATACCTGACACATTGACTATTCATACATATTTGCAACAAATGCCTAGAAATAACAACTGAATCCACGGGACGGATGTGGGGCGAAACAATGTCAAATATATTCCCCTTTGGAAGCGGATGTTACCTGAGCACAGAAAAATGTGAGATGTGCATAAAGATGGAAAAAACTGAAATTGAGTACCACCCACATTTCCTGAGCACTTAACCGAGGTCGATACCTAAGCGAGGTCAACACCAAGACATAAATGCCATCCGCCATCGCTCAAACTACTCCGAAAGAGAAAAAACCACACTATGAGAACTCCATACCGAAAGACAAACCTTTGACCTCTCACCAACCTTTACCCTCTTACAAACCTTTCCCCTCTTACAAAACCTTTACCACATTACAAAACTAAGAAATGACATCCTATGAGGAAATAAGCATCAATGAATGAAACATTATTGTTGATGAACTATTGCACAGTGGGAACATTCCACTGGAGGCATACTGGAAAATATTCTACATCGGCTACTAGAACGATTGCGGACGGATCGATATCGAAATGGAGGACCAGCAGGACCGGACAGTCCGAAATTACGCTGACCTACCGCACTACAAGGAATCAGGTTGCTTTGTGCGTGAAGTACTGTGCCAAGAGTCCTTGGAGAAATGACTGGAAGGGGCAGGATGGATGTTGCAGGACGACATGAGGATGTTACAGGATCGCGATGACGATGGGGATGAGTCCAATATGGACTTTCAGGAGAATAGCGGGTTTACAGACTATTAGGATTTCATTAGGTTATTTTATTTGGTGAAATTGTTATTTTATTTTGGGAGTATAACCGGTACGGGTACTAGGTTATTTTATGGTTGGTTTCACAGTATCATTTGATACTTGTATTGTTTTGTGTGCTATCGGTTGATACACACATGGTTTTATGTTTAGGTTTCGCGGTATCGTTTGATACTTGTATTGATTCGTGTGCTATCGGTTGATAGACACCTTGTTTTATGTTTAGGTTCACAGTATCGCTTGATACTTGCCTTGTTTCCTGTGCTATTGGTTGATACACACATTGTTTCATGTTTAGGTTCACGGTATCGTTTGATACTTGTATTGTTTCATGTGCTATCGGTTGATACACACAATGTTTGGAATATTGCTCATACTGGAGATAAGCAATATGCTGTATTTAAAGACCTCTGATTCCCGCAGTGGAAACAGCAGACTTCAACAGACTGTATTCTAAATATACTCGGTTGAATGGTTACTTCTCTGATCTCCTGTTACACCCCGTTCGAAGACCCCTTTAGTAAGCAGCACTCCCTTCTTGTTTATCAAGAAGCCATCAGCCCCTATCGTACCGCTACGTGACTAGGGCCTGGCCCAGACACGTTACAGATATGCAATTATACAGAGTACCAACTGTTTAACAATGAGCTCAGCAACCTGAGCATTAGGTGTTTCAAAATAAATTAACAGCAAAAGTAAAACAAAGAAATCTGATATATATGGTTCTGGAAAACTAGAGGTGGGACCACTTTTCTGACCAAAAGTGTGACAGTCTTGGCTATAACAATTTCCATAATGCTTGGAATTTGCCTTAGTCACATATTTTAGTTCACACTAACAAAAAAGACTATTAAATTAATACTATTTTAGTGGATATTATAGTTTACAAATAGAGCACCTAGGGCAGGGTTTCTAAAATAGCATTAATATAATAGTCTTTTCTTTTCTTGGCGCAAAGTAAAATCCTTGACTAAGGCAAATTTCAAGCATTAGAGAAATTGTTACAGCCAAGACTGTCACACTTTTGGTGAGAAAAGTGGTCCTACCTCTACTCTTCCAGAACCATACTTGTAAAAAAAACTATCCACAAGACTGGTTATTAGCATTAACTGTCAGGTAAAACAGGCGGAAATCATTATAATATAGAATATTAACTTAACTTCAAAATAGGTAATATTTTACTCTATTGTTGAGCCTAGAATGAAAAGTGACTTTGAGCTTCAAAATTGTATAAAGCTATAAACCAAAATTGAGTTACAATGTGTTCTTGAGCCACAAAATTGTATTAAGCTACAATCTATTATTGAGCTGCAATCTTGTATAAAGTTGTCAGGTACTGGGGATGAGTGCACCCGAATACTAACCTAGGGAAGTTTTAGCAGTCGCAGTACCCTAGCACTACAACCTTGGTGTGGGTACTACTTCTCAATTCTTATACTACACACTCCTAGCATGATTTTGCCATCAAATATCATGACAGCTGTATCATTGCATTTGAATTTTCCCTCAATTAACTCATATTCTACAACTCCTTGATCTTAGAGTTTTCATTCTATAGGAATACTATTATAACAAGACAATCAAGAATGCTCTTGTTGCATATAAGACAAACTAGCATAGCGAAATGGGCATGTTACATGATAATTACCAAAAGGTCACATGTTCGATCCCAGGGTCTATCAGAGTATTAGGAGAATGAGTTAATTTCTACCAATAAGCCAGTGGCACAAAACCCTCATCTATGCTACTGTAACGTGGCGCCAATAGGAAGATGGATCACCAGGTTGCGACTACAACAAACAAGTTCAAACTTATTGTCAAAAGTTCACACACATGTAAGAGTAACGTAAACAGTAAAACTTAATATCGTTAAGCCTGACACTTCACTCGATTAAGGTCTCGAGGGAATTTATTGTTGAAGTAGGAGAGTTCTTGCATAGACTTGCAGGTGCTTTTATCTTATACCGGAAACTCCCCTATCAGTTTACTTCTACTTTTCGAGCACACCCTTCTCTGCTAAGGGTGGTCTAACACATCTTCTAGCACACCTTATGGGTGTGCATGTGACAACACACTCCAGTCGGCGTTCACCTTATGCAGTTATCGTTTCTCCAGTGCATTTCCATTTTACCCGCCGGAGTGAAAACATCTTGGCATCAGCGTCTTCCCAGTGGCTAACAGTCCAGACCCTGGGTGAACTGAACTATCTAAGACAGTCTTCCCATATGCATTGGTCTCTACTTGATGGTGGAAGCTACCAGGAGCAGTTTACCTATCTGCTATTTACGACCCGCAGGGTTCCAGTGTCTTCCGCAGCATACAGAGGTCCAGGAGTGATCCAATGGGCACTACCCATGACCACTACCTCGGATCCCCCTCACCTGTGGTAGGAATCATGCTTTTAGTGTCGCTTCACTTCCCTTCAAGAGCCTATGGCGTTGGGGACACTTCCGGGCTTGGTAGGTGTCAAACTCTCCCAGTCGCCCCGGCACCACCCAGGACTACCTTCGGGACCCCCACTGTTAACACCTGTTATCGCCGTTGGTTTTGGTCGGTTTTACTCCGAACAACTTGGTGGAGGTACTCCACCTTCCATCCTATGCCCTCTTGTATATCCTGCGAACAGCTTGCAGTCGCCCGGATAGCAGCGACGTATATGGTGTTCCCAGCAGATCTGCAAAGATCCTTCTTGGCTAGACTGTACACAACTACGCAACCGTTTACCCATGATGTCCGGGCCTCAAGGCTCGGCCAGAGGGGTATGATAGGAATAATGTCTCCAATTTTCAGCCCCTTCAGAGCTGCGTAGCTCGCCCAATAGCATCTCCTGGAACCCCATATTCCAGTATTATGCATAGCTTTGCATGACAAACATTCCGGTCATTTCTCCCACACTCCCTGAGGGCCCTCATATTGAAAGGTAGGGTAACTCAGGACTTTAAGCAAGGTAACCCGAGCCCCATGGCAGGGTAACGTGCTCCTGAGAGTAGGGTAACCTTGTTTGGTAGACAAGATAACTTTTGCCGGTTACCCTGTCTATCCTCTTGCTGGAGATGGACACTTCTGACCTTTCTCCAGTTATCCGGCTTCGCGGAGTAACTGCCCCTTTAGAGGTCTCTAAGTACACTGATACCGCTCCCAGGTATATCCAGGTACCTAGGTGTCTGGCTAGCTAATTCTGTCCGTCTTAGAGCCTGGGCCATCGGGTCTCGGCAGGTCAAGTACTTACTTGCTTGCCAGTTCCTACCAGTTTGCCTACTGGCTACCAGTATCGGTGTAGGTTCTGGCTGCCATAGCTCATGTATGCTGGGTCATTACAGCCACTATATAAGGTCACTGACCGTGGGGTTCTTGCTGAGTCTTCGAGAGAGGACTCCCAGCTATCCGGACCAGGTTGAATGGACTAGACCGGTTGGTTGATTGTGGAGATAAATACAGGCAAAGATCTCTGAGCTGTGCCAATGGATGGATGCTAACCGGGAGAGGACAGCTACCCCGATAAGTGTCCCCAGCTGCTGTGCTAGCAGTAAGACCGAATTTCAAGTCTGTTGGTGGAGAAATGCTGAGGAAAATCCTGACCAGGGGACAATGTCTAAGAGAAGATTGTTCGTACACACCCAGATGCATGATAGGGTAGAGTTCGGTGATGGCCTACTGCGCGGAAGGATAACCTGGAACTTAACAAGGCCTTAATGCCATTAGAATGATGAGACAGCAGCATGCCTCCTGCGAGTTGACGTGGACGGACAAGGAATCTGCTGGCATTGAGGAGACTGTCGTCAGAGCTGATCACTTCATATGCAGAGGAAGAACCAGTAGCCACTTACCAGGGTAAAAGGGTTCAAGTGACGATGATTAAAGCGAACACTGCGATAAGAGGAATGGGACACTCTCCTCGTTGTTCAAAGGAATCAAAGTCAAGTGTAGTAAAGATTTTCAGGGTCTACGAAGTTCGCAGAGGGAAAAGTGGGAAAAGTCGATAGTCCGCAAACACCCAGATGCAGAATATAAATATCACAGTGCCTCCCATGCTTTACAGACATCATTAGCAACTGAGAATTAATCTTATCGATATATTCGTCATAGGATACACTTTTATATTTTACTCCTATCCTGACATTTTAAGTGAGCCTTCCTAGCAATCACTTCATCACCTATCAGGCTTTAGTACAAACTCGCTTGTCCTTAGAGTTAGCCACCGCCTAACAGAAAGGTACATTTATTACTGTTGAGGTAGTACATCGATAACAGAAGGCAAATGAGGAAAAGAAGAAGCTTACAGCAATCCAGAAATCCTAAAAAAAAAAATTAACATTTTTTGAAAATCTTACAAAGTATTCAGGTTGCTGTTAATAAGGTCAGAGCAGCATCAAAATGTCATAAGATTGATACTCACAAGACTAAAGAAGAACAAGTATGGTAGATCAAGAAGATACAAGTTAAGGGCAGAAATGTTCATGTTTAGCTCTAAACTCCCATTTCTGATCCTGAAAAGCATCCTAGAGCAGAAGATTTGGAGTCACTGTAGCCACTACCAGACCCATTACCAGTCTTATTATAGCTGAAGCCTACTTCTATTACAACAAGTAATAAGATTGATCCTCAATTGCTTGACAATCAGAATACTAGCAGCAGGTGAGACAGGAATATAAATAGGATACAGCAATATACTAAGCAAGCAGATAAACTGCAGTGAGGAAATAAGAGAGGTATCTTGATACTTGAGAGTGATTCTGAGGACTTGGCTGGAGAATCTGATTCTGATTCTTCTGATATATCTTGTAATTTAATTACAAGAAATGCTGATTTTGTGAGCTTGAATTTGAAATAGTGTATCTTGTATAGAAGATACAGATAAGTGGTTAATAACTCATATTATATACATAAGTTGAAAATAAAATAAAAGTTTTTGTTATGTTGTACCTGCTTTTCTATTCTACATAGAACAAAAAAAAAACATTATGTGGTGTTGCACTTGCTTTTCCGTTGCACTTGCTTTTCCCGACTATGAGCGAAGCGAAATAGGAGGGGAACCGGCTATTAGACCCTCTGTTCTCGTATCACCTCGCTTGCTGCAGTTTCCGGCTCTTGGCATTGGGATAACTTTCTGTGCTCTCCCGCGTTTGTCATCTCCACTATCCGCCTCTTGTTGGGCGCACGGTTGTGATGCTCGGAACTTCCCGGGGCGGAAATTTCGATGCGGCCAAAATCCGAGCTTGACCGGTAGCCTTGTTAGCAGGGACAGAAATTTATGCCAGGGAACAACACCTCAGGCCGATGTGCCTAGCACGGCACTATTGCAGTGCCCAAATAAAATAATTCTTTTAAGGAAAAAAAAAGAGAAAAAAAGGAGAAACTATCTACAAGCCCAATTCACGTCGAATATCATCCATTTCCCATCTATGTCAGTTCTCGCCCCGCTGAAGTACCCGAATATTCGCTTCCTCGATAACTGAAACAAGACCACGATCAACAGCCTCTACTGCCACTAAGTCCACCATATCCTCCAAACATACCGTACCCCTGACAACTCTATATACCCTCCTCTTTTCCGTCTTAATTCTCCCCAACTTTCTGACAATTGTATTGTGCCACTGGCAGGTTGTGCCATTGGCTAATCACACTACACCCTGGCATTTCATAGTACTTGTTACAGGCAAGAAGTATCCGGGAACAGGGGTGATCCTAGAGTCGGAATTTTGTATGGCAAAAATTCCTTTTGCGCCACAATCCTTCACTCGTATTTCCGGATACTTTTTTTTTTTTTTTTTTATAAAACTTTTTATTCAAATTATTGTGGATGTCTTCACCTATATAAGCATAGTTACCTTCTGGTAACCAGACAGCACCCCAATAATTCTACCTCTTCCCCTACTCTTTGCCACGGGCACCACCCAAAGGCTCCCTGAATGGGCCTAAAACCCGGCGACTTCTACTAAAGTACAATTTAACTAGCCAACCACAAACCATTCTCCCCCTGTTCCTTGTCCCCTATCCTTCCTCCCGTACAACCCCCTGAGTGTAAACATACTCCTCCTCCCTATTTCGGTACCACTTCCCTCCTCTCCCTGTCTCCTCCCTCCTCTTGGTCCAGTTGGTGCCCCTACCGGTGCACCACCACCCTTTAGCCACCAAGACGACACAGGCTCATTCCCCTCATCTGAACTCTTCCCACTCATCTTCCACTTCTTCCTCCCCTCTACCATCACACACCCCGCTTGAGGCCCAATTGGTGGTCTGCTCCCTATCTATCTATTCTCCTCCTCCATCCTTTCATCCCTTCTCTCCTCCTCCTCTCCTACCTCCACCTCTGGTACCACTACCTCCCCCACTCCACCTCCAGCTACCTCTTCAGCCCGACCCATTGCCTCCATCCCCATACCCTCTTCAGCCACCTCCTCTGCCTGCGCCACCCCACCAGCCATCTCTTCTTTTTTCTCCTCCTCCTCTCCTCTACCCCTCTCCCTCTCCTCACTCTCCTCTGGTCCTGAAACCCCCTCCCTCCCTTTCTCCTGTTTTCCCTGTATCTTTCTCGACAAGACAGCTACATGATGTCTCAGTTGTGCAACTTCCTTCTCCAACTGAAAGTTCTTTTCCACTGACTGAGCCAACAACAATGCTATCTGTACTGTCTCATTTTTCGAAAAATTCTGTGTTCATTTCGGCATGACGCAGTACAATTCGTATAGATGGATTAATAATGTAGTAATACTCCTTGTAGGACGAATTCAGACCCTGTAAGCCTGAATGAAAAGACTTAAAGCTATCGTGAGATGGGATCAAGGAGGATGATTGGTTGAATCACTGAATGTGATGTGTCACAAGGCATAGCAAGTTGGTTGTAATGAAGACTGTCCTGATTTTCGGTCACTTCTTGCCTGTAACTAGTACCATGCCTGACGCATTGGCATGGCACAAGGCACTTCTAGTGCCAACAACACTAGTGGCCAGGGACCGGCGTTGAGCCGTTGGGCGCATCCTCGACTTGATAAATTGGGCATGCACGTTGGTTCACTTGCGGCCTGGCTGACCGCTCGATCGCAAGGGCGTTCACGTACGGTAGCCTGGGTGCCCTGAAGTTCCGGTATCGCATTGCTAGGTATGGCGGTTTTCTGTGTGGGCTATGGAGGAACGTCAGATACGCCGGAAACCGGAAAATACGCGGCAGAAGCCGTGCAAGGATAAGTTGCGATGCGTACTCGAGTACCGTATTTACTCGTATAATCCACTATCTCCGCCAGTCTTCTAATCTCCATGTTCAGAGACAAAACCGCCTAAGAAGGATTAGTGCCTTCCTCACACGGTAAAGCCTGAGTGTTCCGACTGTGTTGATCTCATTTAGCGGCATTCGCAATTCTGTTAACCTGTCAAGCTAAACCTATCGTGGGCTGGGGCAAGGATTGACGGACATTAGGGGTCTGGCGGAGATAGTGGATTATACGAGTAAATACGGTACTCCTAAGCCCCCGGTGCTGGGAATGGCTGCCGTTCCCCCCCTTAAGTTTACCCAGCAAACCGCCAAGAAGGTCAATCCGGCACCGGTACTACAGTATTAATGCACGCGACTAACCTGGGCCGATCGGCAGCACATCGGGTCCAAATTGTATTTATTTGTTTATTTATTTTTGTTTAATAATCTCCTCCGGGTATGGGTGCCCAGAGCAGACTGTCAGGCAATTGTGGGTATTGAGATAACTTTATCGGTATCTTGCGCGGGGTGAGTGTGTGCCCCGGAAAGTGTTTCCTAAATGCATTATGGGCAGATAACACACCGGCAGCTCCACCCGTCTATTGTGGGATGTTGGAGTGGCCTCTACTCGTGATTTTCCTTTTTATCCGTTTCAACTGGGGGCAGAAACAGAATTCTCCAGCCGTGTTTTCTCCTCTTAAATGTACTCGAGTACTGTAGTCCAAACGGAGGAATCCCAAGCGTCCTAGTCTCATTTTCAATTACTCCAACTTGTATGACAGTCAGTAGGAATGCGATCACGCGGGTACAGTACAAGTGCCACCACAAAGTTAGGCCTTTTCATCGTGTAGATTATGGGGCATAACTACGACTTTGTTCATCGGTAAGCTAGATTTTCGACCAATCACACGCCGTTGTGCCGACCGATCAGGAACAAGAGAAGCACTTGACCTCCCCCTAAGTCCTTGTTCCGAGCACTCTTGAAGTCCGCTGCATGTACTATGGGCTATGGAAGAGGAGCGATAAGAAGAATAGGGTGTTCCTGTACTCGAGTATTGCCGGGGAATTTCCTTTTATGAAAAAGACCAATTTGGTACGCTTTAGGGCGCTTGCCATGGTTTTCCCCGTCCCTTAGGCTGCAAATAAAGTCGAAAAAAACGCCATTTCCCGAGGAGGATTAACGTTCTCCTGAAAGAGCATCAGATTAGCCCATTGGACGAGTTGGATCTCCTTAACTGGTATTCGCAATCCCGCTAAGTTAACCTGTCAACCTCAACCTATCCCGTGATGCTGGGCTGTTTCCGGCTGATAATCCAGCGTTGATAAGAGTGGATTTTAAGAGCGTTTACGGTACTGTCACTTATCGGAATTCGTTTCCTGAAATCCCGATTGGCTTAGTGCTTCCTGAATGGAAACTATTGGTCAACAACACGCCACATCCCCCCGCTTCTCTTGAGCACTGCAGACGGAATGTTTAAAGCCCCTCCCCTCCCCCCGAGAAAGTTTTGCACAATCTCCACATTCAACCCACACTTCGGACAGAGTATCGTCCCCCCGGACCAAACACATGTTCAACAGTCCATAAGCCCGACGAAGATTTACGGATTATGCGTTTTCCCTCTCTACTGGAGCTAAATAGCAGACACCCGGGTATGGGTTCCGATCGGTTTGATGGTGTTGGGGATAGGCCACTGGAAACAAGCGAGTTTCGGAAACGGAAGGTTGCTGTACTTGCGGTGGGGGTGGAATCGATAATCCTGTCTTGTTTTGCTACGGGAATCTGAGTGGGAAAGACGTATCTTAGGTAAGTGTCGGGATTCTTCGGAAGGGGGGATTACGGCTAACGGCCTGAAATGCTAGTTCCTTGGTGATCGATAGGCTGTGCGATCAGGCAAGGAAAGAAGATATCGCCGTTGCATGCTTGTACCTCGACTCCCTTGCCCATCAAGAGCAGACAATCACCAACATGATGGGAGCTATCTTGAAGCAGCTAGTATGGAGGTACAGCGCCTAAGTTTTGTAGGTTCCACAAGCGACGTTTGCTGCTCTTAGCCCCTGTGGAACATACAAAACTTAGGAGCTATACCTCCGTAGAGAGAGGGGGCGTCACAAATTACCCACACGACGTGTTTCGAAAACAGAAAAGGGAGTTTTGCGGGAGAGTGCTGCGACTTCAGGATCTACTGGGAACGTTGAGGATCACTATTGCTTCGCTGCCCCAAGTCTTCATCTGTATCGATGCTCTGGACGAATGCATACTGAAACATCTGCCCGAGGGTTGGGTCGATGAGAGGGGATGATCCCGGAAGTGATGGGAGTACGGTGGATCATTTGGGAGTGACGTGGATTGTTCTAATGGGTTATGGAAGAAGTTTCTCTGGACATGTATTTCCTTTGTTATCACGGAAGTGCACGGGGAATGGGGGCTTGTGTGGGGGAAGAAAGATGTGTAGAGACCTATGGAAGGATAGGAAGACTTTGGTTCTGTTTTGCATATGCATCTGTCTTTACCGTTAGTTTAGAGGGAGAGAATCGAACAAAACGAAGTTTCTGACCCTACCTTTCTCACACACCCGCCGGAACCCGGAACTATTCCGCCCACTATACCGCTGCGCTATTTGTTAGTCACCCCACGGCCATTCCTCTCCCTTCGTGACACCATGCCAGGGAAGATATCTAAAGATATTCCACCCGGGCGGCTGTGATGCCCATCAGTCCTAACGCGGATGATATCGGGAATCATCTGGAGATGGGGTTCTGCAGGGACTCCGAGCCGGGGGCAACGGACAACGATTTCCGGGCAGATACTGTGAGAATTATCCTAGAAAGGGTACCGGATATGTGCGTAGGAGCATCTGGCATGTCCGCTCCATCAAAACTAGACTATACGATATACTTACTTACCAACGATCGCTCTTAAACTCCTACTTGTTTCGCTAAACATCGACGCGGTTCTGGGAGAGTTGACAATTTGTCAAAGAAACTTGAACAGACGACTCGAGGCAAGGGACGGAGCGATGGCACAACACGGCAACCTAACCTGGCCGAATGCGCGGAAGGGAAATAAGCCAATACTGAGACTAAGGGTCCTGATGCGGATGCTGCATTCGGAACGGCTACCGGTAAGTTATTCAAGTCAAGGAGCTCTGCCATGCCTTGGGAGTTGAGATGGGATCTACGGATCTGGATTTTGAAAACGTTTACCCGTTACGGACACTCAGCATCTTCGGTGAGTCTTGTCACTGTCAAGGCATCTTGATCAACAGCCAGACCGGTGCGCTTTGCTCTATACGAGAATCTCTCATGTTTGTGGAATTTGTGGAGGGGGGAAAGACTCGAGGGCGGGGGGTTGGTGAGGGGGAAGGTGGGGTGTGAGTGGTATTGAATTTGGGTGTGAGGGATGTGGCGGTGTGTTCGGCAGCGTAGCAAATGAATAACTTGAATTGTTAAAAGCGTTACCCCCTTACGATGAAATACTGTCATAGCCCTGAATAGTGAGGGTGGGATAAATCCCCCCAACCCCAGCACGCGCCTGCCGCAATAAATTTATTGCATCATATCATATCATACCCGTCCGGGTATGACATTAGCCTGTTTAAAATACCCATTGCTGGCATCCTATCAACAATACTGTACTGTACAGTACAGTACCCTGTCCCTGTTTTCGCAGGGATCGTATCAGTTCCCCGGAGAGAGAGAGAAAAAAAAAGAACTAGTCAACTTAGACTCGAGACAGTCCTATTGGTGAGGCATGAAAAATATGAGGTAGTTTTTCACGAAGACTTCTGTCGTATCGCCGTGACTTACCACCCAATGGTGGGACATCAATTGCACGGGTGGGCACGGTTGCTGCTATTTGTTTGTGAAAGGGTCGTCCTCTCCACCTACCTCTAAGAGCGTCGGTCGCTTGTGACGGTTATTCGGATATTTTATCGTTCCGGGCATTCTGCCCTTTCGCGGAGGTTGCAGAAGCTGGAGCGGTCGCCGCGGAATGAAGTGGAGAACCAAGGTGGAGGGCAAAGACTCCACTTGCTCATCCGTCAGTGCAAAGACATCTGATTAGTCAGGGGTCTAGCCGACGGGTAGACAGAATCCAGTGTCCTGTTGTCTAATGTATGATACTCCTGGCGAAAGCGTTGCTCCATAATGTTTCTCCGTTCTCCTTCAGCAGGGTCTGCCGGTACCAACCCGCGGTTGACCCATCAAAGTATACTTGCGCCCGAGTACTGTTGTTGTTTATCTGACTACCATGTGTGTGTTGCCAATGTTTGAAAGCATGGAACGGGGAGACGGGCAAGGAGGGTAGGGGAGCCCACGAGCGCTGCGAGAGCCCCGCTTCTGAGCAATCTACTCGTATGGTGGCGGTAGTACCTTCGACTACCTTGTTTACCCGGACAATGCATATCGATAGGCAGGGGGGATAAATTGCGATGGCCCTAGCTTAGCAAGTTAATGGAGTTACCGTAGGAACACTAGCCAGCGAAATCTGCAGGTTTTAGCTCGCTTGGGCCATACCTCGTTAGGTAAACACTGTTCCTTGTCCCTAACTGCGGAGATTAGAGACCTGATGGAGATAGTTGATTGTCCGGATAAGTATATAATTTATCATACACTGCCGTACCGTATTCTTACCACGATAGTAACAGCGCTAACCATTCTAAACGTGCACTAGTACTCTACTGTATCTAGTTCACGGGATGATATAATAGCTTACAAAGCCGGCAGAAATCCCGGAGGGGATTTCTGAGCGCCGGGTCTTAGCCAGCGATGGATCTGGGGTCCTTGACCACCGTAGCGACCACCGTTTAAAGGGTTAGGGTGGAACTATGGCGCCGGTACGATATATACTGGTAATAGTAATCAGGCAATACCCAACCACGGCACTGGGTTTCTAGTGCTACGGCTACGCGCCGAACCCCGTCAAAATGTGCTTTCCAATGTCCAAAAGACAACCAAGCGAGCGTCTAAATTCCATGGCGCCGCTTTCTCGCCCTTATCTGTCCCATACCCGAGTACCAGTACATGGGGGGAAGGCATTTGCACACGGAAATCACAACCGTGGCACCGGTACGGTGGGTACAGTAGATGGGCGGTTGGAGAAAGCATCAGGCATTACTCCTGAGAAAGTGAGGAAATCTCTCCCAGTACTATGCCCTTAGGGGACTTTTGGTGGTATTCCTTCGTCTCTTTATCCCGTGAATCTTTCTTTAAGACCTGGGGAGCTCTTGTCGCTTAAAAATGCCCGGTTCTTGCCACTTTGCGCTTTTATCTCCTTCCTTCCGGCGAACTGTACCCGTACTGCACTGTGCTTGCATTACCTTTAGTGTAAGGAAATATTGAATGGGAGTGGGAGGTAAACGCACCGAGTATCTAGTATAATGTGGTTCGTTATACCATGTAAAACCTCCTCTTGGTTTTCTGCATGGTCGGTGGCATTATGTGGTAGGCACTGGTGACTACTTCTAGTATTAAGAACGGCTCATGGCTAAGATGGTCGTAACATACCTTTGCTCAGACCTTTATTTACCGAGAATTGGGATGCCAGTAGTTTGTGAATCTTGTACCCGGCTTAACAAGAATTCACCGCTCTGAACCCGCTGCGTCACAAAACAGGCACAGCTCGGATCCACGATGCTGTGGGGAAATCTCCTTACTCTCTACTCCCAAATCTTCAATTGATATTCCGTTGGGTTACACACAACTGCCGGGGAGGTTTATTGAAATACTTCTACTAACAGGTCGGATATATTTCGCAGTGAAGTTATTGAGCATCACGGGGGCTTTTCTTGACTTCCCTCCTGACCAGCGATCATTCTATCAAACAGGGTATCTTGTCCCCTGTTCTTACCGGGGATCCTATCAGTTCCCCGTCTTTTCATCGCAGTGGCCGATATATTCGGGAGTCCCGGGTGTGCACGTGGGGGCGGGGAGATTCTGTGATCACCAAAACTCGAGACAACAAAGACAATGAAACTAATCGGGATCTCCTTTTACCGTTCCTCGGAGCATTGTGTATGTCACCTCTCTTGCGAGCATTCCATGATATTCTGCGAGTGTTGGGGTCGATTCCTAAATGGCTTCTATTGTTCTCGCTGAAAAAATGCGTTAGCACTCTTCTCCTACCTTCTTGCTCTCATGATGTCCGGTGCGAATTCTGTACCTACAGTATCTTGTTTGTGGATTGTGTATGCACTTTCTAAACGTTTTATCGCTTGCTACTAGGCATTTCCAGTTGTCCGGGGGCTGGAGGAACGACCCCACCACCCCACCCTTTGCACAATGGCAATCAAAGATGTTTTGGGTCAAGGACGTTTGTGTGCAGGGTCGGGAGTGACGGCGGTTGACGACGGGTTCTACTGCGGTTCTAGGTAGAGCCCATTTTGGCACACAATCTGCCATGGAACAGATTACAGCAAAAGCAGGTGGACTACCGTACTTGCGGGGTGCCGGAGATGGATGTTGAGCATATCTATTAACCCGACTTTTCCCATAGCTCTTAACAATAAAAAAAAAACTCCCAACACCTTATCCAAGTCGTTTGCCACACTGCTCTACTATTAGACCGAGAGTAGGGTATATCAATAAATGGCGAACCGGAGGAGACATTAGGGCTATGAGAAAATACCAATGGCTCAACGCCGCGGGCCAAAACCCACCGGGAACAAGTGGCCGGTGGCAAAGGAGAGCGAAGAGGCATTTCAAAGTCACTCCCCTCACTGCTCTTTTTCCCAACCATCTCCCCTTAACTTATCCTCAACCCACACAAAACCTCTCTATTTTGCTCCGGCCCAGACAACCCTCTCTATTCCATATCTACGGTACCAGGTTCCAAGAGCTTTTACGGTACTCGGGTTGGGCGAGATCCTCCCATATATTTTGACGGATCCGCCAACTCTATTTCGAAGGGAGCTAATTATCAGTTGCATTTTCCCCCCATACCCTACTTCCCTGCCGATGACACCTTCTATGTAATTCTATATAGCCGGCCGGACCTTGAGGATGGGTGCTGGTACGATATCATAGTCTGTTTACTCCCCCCGTCCACGATATATAGCCGTTTAACATTTTTCCACCCCTAATCCTTGCACATCGTGACTTTACCCTAGTTACAACCATGATCTCATCTCGGGCTTCATCTCTTCCGCTGCATCCATCCAGCTTCTGCGGCAGGGCAGTCCGTCGATCTTGAGGGGTTTGAGGCAAATTGGAAATGACGCCATCACCAAAGGGGGTAAATAGACGAGGCGTTCCTAGGGAGGCGCTGTCAATATATCCCGCCACTGTACAGAGTCACACAGCTTACTTATGGCTGCCATTATCATTGCTACTCCAGAGTCTTCTTCTGGCGGTGAATCGGATTCCACACTTGCGATGCCTCTCCAGATGGCAAGTGTAGGAGCGAAGAATGGGTGAATTGTCCGTGATACTACATACAAAGTAGTAAACAAGTTTTACCTTGTCGTCATAAGGGATCACTCGCTCTAACTTTTACCCGGACAAACTTATTTTTCACCCCCCCTCGGGGGCTACCACCACATAGAAACCACAAAGTTCCAGCGCGATCCCCAATTTATCCAGATGATCGGCTCTAGCCCAGATCGTAGACTATCTGGACCTGGCGGGGGTATTGCCCTCGGTGGTAGAGCCGGGGAAGGCGAGGGGGGGGTCCGCGGTAGTTTTATTTGATGTGATAGAAAATGCAGGGCAGCATTATGGGGCGGACAAGCTAACGGGCAGTGCTTGCGACCCCTATTTGCACCCCGTATCGTGGTGTTTCCACAAAAGTTCGTAGTACGAATGTTCACCAGCAGGCTATGTCTTTCCGATACTGACCTCCGATCATGTAACAAGACACAGCACCATTCTCAATTATTCAAAATAAGCCAAACGCCCAATTACCATAGCTAGTCTTGGAAACAAACAAACAATGAAAAAGAACACCGGAAAGGAGAGGGAGAGAATTCCAAGCGCCCCAAGTTCCACCTCATGTTCGTAACCTGCTGGGCGGCGCCGCCGACGCTCCAGTGACAACCGCTGGCTGCAAAACGATATCACAGCTTGCTATGTTTCGGTATGATACTTGCAAAAAAAACCTGCCGTCCTCGGGATTCACAAGACTAAACGAACTGTGAATCGCTGTTTTCTCCGGTTCGGTCGTCTCGGCGGTCCCCCCGTAGGGCCATTGGGTCCTCCGAGACCTTTGTGGGCACTTCATCACTCATTACTGCCTATAAACACCACTCAAATAACCTGTCTTTAAATGAGGGAAGAAAAAACTTTCTTCCCTTCAAGTTTCCTCCCCCTTCCCACACAACCCGAGGCTTCCTAAATCTTCTGGTCCACCGACAGCTAACAAAACGGCCCGTAATCAGGAATCATGGGGATTCTAATACAGTTCATCGATTACGCTGAAGACAAGAATCTTTATGGCTACTCTCTTCTCTGTACCACTATTGCACTGCTTTTCTTGGGCCTTTTCCTTCTCTGGGTGAAGGAATGGTCAATCCATAGCCCTACAAAACTTCCAATTGTCGGAATTGAATCCCAGGGATACTTTGCACTGCTCAGGGCAAGACGAAAATTCGTCTCTGATGGATTCCGCATCGTGAGGGATGCTTATTACAAGGTTGGTGTACATACATTTCTCCCAATTGCCTCCTGCGGTTTACCTTAAAATAAGTCAACCACTATTGGGAAGCAACATATTAACAAAGAAACCAATCATGCTAGTACCGTGGAAAAAGCTTTGTCATTACAACCAACAGCTACTACAAGGTCGTTCTTACGCACAACCAAGTTAAGGAACTCTCTAACGCGCCGGACGACACTGTTAGCTTTGTTCATGCTTCTGCCGAGGTAGACACCCCATTACTCTTAATATTACCCCGTGACTTTGTCGGTACTAATCGTGCGAATTGGTGAAGACCATGATGGCGGAATATACCGGCTTGAGTCAATTCTCGGTAGACAAGTATATTCCGGACGTGCTGAGAGCCAAACTCACACAAAATCTAGGTAATTAACACCTTGAGCAAACTTGCAGTGAGGCAAAGTATTCCGGCAGTCATACAAAGGCAGCAAAAACGCTTGATTTCAGCTATCGCAGCCAAATAGGAGGGGAGAGGGAACTACGTACCTTCTCGGATTTTTTGTTTTTTTTCTTTTCTGGCCGAGGGCTATTCAGTCGGTATTTTAGGCTCAGAGTGGCTAATGGAGATTCAATAAACAGGAAGTATGAAAGAGGCACTACTGGACGAAACAAGATTCGCTCTGAGTAGTGAGATACCGGGATCCGCCACCGATGATGGTCAGTATTTCCGCCGAACCCCCCCCTTTTTTTTTTGGTGTTCCTATGGTATATGCTTACGAATCTGATTATAACAGAATGGGTACCGGTGGAAATTTTCACCGCCGTCCACAGGATAATTGCTCGCATTAATGGCAGGATCTTTATCGGCCTTCCTTTATGCCGCAATGAGGATTGGCTGACCATGTCAATCACCTTCACCGGAGTTGTCTTCAGGGCGATCGAGAAGCTCGCCGGCGTGCCGAAACTGATTCGTCCACTCTACTCCTATACGAGGAATTTGGTAAAGGATATCAACTGGCATAAGAGAAAGGCGCGGTCCCTCCTGGATCCCATCATCCACAAGCGCCTCGAAGAAGAGAGCCTTGCGGAGGAGAATGGAGCCGTGTATCGGAAACACAATGACGTTCTTCAATGGTTCACAGATCATGTTATGCCGGAACACAGGACTGTCGAAGCCTTGACCGAAATGCAGCTGCACCTTAGTATGGCATCGGTTCATACAACAACACTTTACTTCCTCAACGCTATTTTAGACCTCGCCGAGCATCAGGAGTGCATTCAACCGATCCGCGAGGAGATGGAAGCCGTAATCTCTGCAAACGGGGGAGCGCTGGACAGGACGGCTCTACGCAAGATGAGAAAGACCGATAGCTTTTTCAGAGAGGCCATGAGGGGAAAGTTTGCCCTTTGTAAGCACACCACTACCCGCCCGCTCATGCCGTGTTCCTAATTCTTGGTGAAGTCACGTTCAATCGTAAGGTTATGAAAAACTTGACCCTTTCCGATGGTACCTACTTTCCGAAAGGCACCCTGCTTGCTGCCCCATCCGCAATGCTCTCCACGGACCCGGAGTTTGTTGAGGACCCTGAGACATTCGACGGGTTCCGTTGGTACAAAAGGTCTCTCGAGGTCAAGGACAGTGGGGCCGAGAAAAACAACTGGGGGACTACCGCCTCCTACGACCTCACCTTCGGTCATGGGAAGCATGCGTGCCCTGGCCGCTACTATGCTACCGAGGAGATGAAGCTCATGCTTACTTTCATCCTCTTGCAGTACGATATCAAGTACCCTGAGGGTCAATCTCGCCCCGTTAACTTTGACCGGGGGGAGTATTCTTATCCTAACAGGGCCCAGAAACTTCTTTTTAGGAAGCTTCCCGGCAAGAAGAAATTTCCCTTCTTGTGATAACTGGGCTGTTGGTGTGGGTCTGTTTTGTTTTCATCACTTGCTTCTATATTCTAGTATTTTTCTGTATCCCTCGGTTCCTCGGAGCCCTAAAGAAATGGGTGGAATAGAGCTCGGTTTGAAAGCAGGAGTGATTCATTTCAGGTCGGAGAGGATTCCTTCTAGATCTCCGTATCTTAACAAAATCTCCCGGAGGCGGCACATGGCGGGCCAAGGAGTAGAAGCTGAACGAATCAAATAAATTTCCGGTATCATACACAAAACTAATACACCCAAAAGTGACAACCGGCATTGGTATGCGCGGGTAAATATATATATATATATGTAAAAACAAAAGTTCGCACGACGCTTGCGGTCCATCGTGGGTGCTCTGGGAAACTGATGAAGTTTTCATTTTAGTGTCGTCAGCATTCCAGATATATCACGTAAGCAATATGCGAGGGTCCGTTATCATGACAAAGGGGGGGGGGCGGCAGGGTTTGTTCCGGCCACGAAGCCAACGAACTGCAACGCACAGTTTTGAACTGGGAAGCAGGTCTGCGGAGGAATGAATCAGCAGAGGAGCACCAGAGGATTTCGAAATCTGCAAATATCAGTTGACACGGCAGTATCGAGGGGAAATTTGGAGGAGGAGCAGGATACATTCCCGGTAGCAAAGTGCTGTGCGTTAAACATTCTTTCCTTTGTGCCGAATCCGGCCGGAGCTCTGGTCTGGCGAAAGTGCTGCACTGAACAAAATTCGCAGATGAAATGATTCACTTTTGCCTCTGACCCTCTTTCCGATCCAATATACTAGACGGGGAAGCGGGTCGGACGGAGAAGCGGATCAGGCAAAATGCATCAAGAATTTCAAAATCCTGAAATCCCAACCGAGGCCCAATAGTGGGAAAGGGAAGTTTGGGGGGGTAGGGGTGGGGAGATGTTCTCGATAGCACGGTACAGTACGTCGGATATTCCCTCTTTCGCGCCGAATTTGGAGTTTTTGATTTTGGCGAAAAAATTCTGCACCGGGGATTCCGAGAAAAATTCGCGCCCAAAATGATTCGTCTCGGTGTCAGGACCCCTTTCCGGTCCTATACCCTATCATATACCTCTGATTTCGCGAGAATACCTTGCCCTAACTTCCACCGCACCCGGCAGTTTCATTGGACGAACCGGGACACGGTCGGTACGATATTCGATTCGGTTGGGTCGAGCTGGGGGGGACGGCCCATCCCTTCGTCCGTACTTGTCACCTTTTAGTTCGCCAGAATATTCCGAGATCAGGAGTGGTTCGGGTGCAGCAACTGGGCAGACGTTTTCCACCAGTCCGTATCATACGGGTGCTGAGTACTAGGGTGTGTGCAAAAGTCTGTCGAACTCTGGTCTGGTTGGTCCAAATTACCTGTGTGTAAGGCAAATTCTACCATTCAATAGGCCAGATACTCCAATTTTTCGTGAGGGAAAAAGTCTGTCGAACTCTTGGCACCGTGGCTGGAGCAAATACTGTTCACAGGGTGGTTAAGAAGGCACTGGAGCCAATCACAGGAAGTTCGACTGACTTACCCACAACACCCGGTACAAGTGCCCTCAGAGCAAGAGCTGCCCCGCTCCCCATCCCCGGCCATACTGGCGGGATCATAGACTACCTTTGGAAGGGTTGTTGTGTTACGCCAAGGCAATTAGCCGCGCTAAGAGACAGCGAGTACGAGCACGCGGTACCGCATGCGTGGCGTCCTTGGCTGCATGACGGGATCGGCGGGCCTACCGTACTCGTAATTGAACGACGTTCGCGAAAACGACCGCCAAGTTACAGCACGACGTCTACCGTAGACCCGGGGAGGTAGGCTGGGTTTTGGCGGTACCGGTACTCGAGTACTGTATGCAGTAGCGGTGGTGATCACAAACGTCACTCAATCACGGGTATCATACCCGCAGCGAGAGACACGGACACAATACGAGTACGCTACCTGAGTACCTGTTACCGACCCCTGTCCGCCACCCACTGGTTTCCCTCGCGCCCCGTTGAACTCTGCAGCTGGACGTGTCGACAATCGTTCGAGACCGACAGCCAGTGCTTAAGGGGAGAAGGTGGAAACCCTACAAGGCCCTGTTTTTTCGCTCTACAGTACCCTCCCCATGCTTTCCTAAACTGTTCGGGCAATCGCAGCCGCGGCTGACTAAACGCAGCGCGAATTTCGCCTTACCTTATCTTTATACCCTTCGCCTGTAGCCTCGGTTACGGTCTCCGCGAGCTCCGCTGGAGGAATAGAATGCCCGGAGCGATGACGATCCGAACAGCCGTAACGAGCGAGCAACCTCCTCAAAAATACAAGTAGGGGCTTCCTCTTGGAGGGAGGGGCATCTCTTCGCAAATGAACATGGCTACTATTACTTACTTGTATATGCCTACCGCTCTAACCGGTGCCCCGCAATTGGGTGGTAAGCCACCGTGCCGGCAAGGCACGCCTGACCACCAATTCTGGGCAGGGTGCTGTGCAGTTGGGCAATCAATCGGCCACGGCGTAGCTTTCCATAAAAACTGGAATAGGATGTTGGAGCTACCTCGCCTAGCACGGTAAGGTTGGTTTTCTGTATACAAGTACTTGTACCTCTTCTTATTTATCCGTGCTGGATCACAGTTTTTCCGCTGTGTCCCCCCCGTAATCCAGGGGAGGAAGGAAATTCTAGACGTCTTAGCGTGAGCCTCACAATTTTTACAGTATACGGCGGTCGGATAGACAGTAATGGCACTCGGGTACTAGTACGGCACTAGTACAGTACCGTCCGAGGGTGCCTCAATAAGCAAGCAACCACCCCGAACCCGTCACCGGTGCGTAATGGGGGGCGAGGAACCATCACAGCGTTATCATACTTGTATCATAGTCTACCTTTTTCGCTCTATTCGTGCCCTCCCCCCCAGCCCGTTTCACTTAGACTTACCCTCGACGCGTTCAAAGCCCTTCGCTTCGTTCCGGGAACATGACTTTACGCATCCGTCGACTGGGTTTTTTGCCCAAGAGATGATATGCCTTTGTGCCGATCGATCAGGAGCAGGAGAGTTCTTTCCCTTTCCCCTTCGTCCCTCTTCGCCCCTAGCAACTGCCTCTACCGGAATTACGTAGTTGCGGTGGCAGTTTCAAGGGCTTTCACGAGTGCATGGTGCTTGGGTTGGGTGAGATTATCTTCTAATATTCGCCATATGTTCCTCAATCTAAATTTTTACTATAATTTACTCGGATAGTCGAACCAAGTGCTAGGTCGTCAGAGTCTCCTCCTCCGGGAATCCCAGGCGCCTCTTTACCTTCTGCGTCTCTCCGAAACCGAGCAGCAGCTCCTTTTTTTACCATTTTCTCCCCCGTTTCCATAGAAGGGAATTCCCGACTACGGGTGCTCGGGCGGTACTTCCTGGATCCATCGCCGGAGGGGGGCGGTTGGAGTTGGCTTGTTGTGCCGTATCCCTTGGACGTGACGCCTTATGGTAGCGTACTGTACGAGTACTGTGCCCTAGGGTGCATGCCAGCGTTGCGGGATTCTCGGGTTGCGGGAGTGGTGGAGCTTGCACGTGTCCTTTCGGGCCTGTTTTTCCCATACCGTTAGAGTCGCAATAATTGAGAATCTCTCCAGTGCATTGGAATTCCCTCTCGTGCTCTGGTAAGGCTTTTGCCCACCGAGGGCTGAAGGGGGCCCTTTTGCAGTATTTTCCCTTAATCCGGAAAGGGAAACTCGGACCTCATAGCATAACTGCTGCAAGCATCCGTCAGTCCTCTCAAATCTTGTAACCACCACGCACTCGGGGGCAAAGACGTCGAAGTTTGGGTTCCCCTACTTTGTGGGGCCAAATGAGGCCAGGTCCTGGAACAAGCACGCCCATTTTTTTATACTACCATCCCCGTTTTAGCGTAGCCACTCTCGGGAGTCTGGATCTCGAGACCCCGGAGTAGACTGTATGCCGGTCCAGCCAGGCTCCATTCGATCCGATTGAAGAGTGAAAAGCACATGGTTCGGTATTTGCATTACCCCCCACTCCCTGCTTCTGCCCACACCCCCTACCTTTATCCGGCGATAAGGTGTTCGAGTGTCAGAAATTACTGCTAGTGTTACAAATCCACCTTACCATCGGATAAGCAGTGTCTCATTTTTAAACACTCTGCTCGAGTGCCGTTATGTAGGATACAACTGCGATGTGATCCTATACCAGTATCCCGGTAGCCGGCCGAATCTTGAAAATCGACACCAGTAGTCTGTTTACTCATCCATATATATAACTTTTTTTTTCCTATTTTTCCACTCCCTATCCTTGAATACCATGACTTTACCCCTCTTTCAGCGATGCTCCACTCTCCGGCTCTATCTCTTTTCCCACTTTGTCCGCCTAGTGTTGGCGGCAGGGCATGCTGGTCCATCCTGACGATTGGGCGAGGACCAAGCACTTGTACTGCAGGAATTGCAGTCCCTCCGGTTTCCTAGCAGGGATCTTGCGCCCACCGTTTGGGAGGAGGACTTAATGCCTTGGGATGTGGGTAGCATGCCGGTCGTGCGGCTAACAAGCACCGGTAGGGCTTGCGACCCTTGTTTGTAACTCATATTGCACGCTGTCGTTTGTAAGTACCCAATCGTGCTCGAGCATCAATGCTCACTGGCAGCTGGTTTTATAATATCGACTTCCCATCATGAACAAGCCACAAAGCATGATTCTTAATTCAAAATAGGCTACCCCCCAGCGGCACCGCTGAGCGAGGAAAGAAACGACGCACACGAAAGCTGGAAAGAGGAGGTGGGAAACTCGGAGCATTTCGTGTTCCTCCGCATATGCGCTCCTGCACTGCAGTTACAAAGGACTGCAAAAAATGTAAAATGGGTGGCTCGGCAGAAGTTCTTGTGATCAGGCAATTACCTGTGTACCCAAAAGTTCGTCTCTCCGAAGCCCTCTCAGCCGTGCCCCTGCACCGACCCTGGGCAGAAAACTTTCCAAAAACATTCCGAGTAGTTATATATGCATGTAAGGAATGTCTTCCAACCGTTTACAGAGTCCTGCAAGGACCCCCCCCCCCAATCATGTTACAGCTCGTCAAATGTTGCGGCATTGTTGTAAGGGGTTGCCGGGGCAATTATCCTCATATCGTGAATTGGTGATAGTGATGATGACCTTTAAGCAATGGTAGAATTTTTCGAGCTTGTCGGACATTCAGTCGGAAATGCGTATTCTTGGAATAGATAATAGGATAGTCTACTGCACACATGAAATCGCTTTGAACCGGGAATTTGGGAAAATGGAGATTCGGTTTTGGGCAAGCTGTGATACCGGAAATCGAAAAGCGAGAGTTTTGGCCATTTTTGGTGTGAAATGGCCCCATCGCTTGACTTTACCCTTCTGCATCTAGCCCCATTGGGTTATGGTCCTTGCCAAGACGTGTCGTTCCCCGTATAAGCAGACCGTGATCGCTGTCCTGTGCAGCTTTGTTAGCGATCTCCCCGTAGGCCCCCCGGGTTCGGAGACCTTTGCTGACCCAAACACTGCATCACCAGAGCTACTCATTTCTGCCTGTTACTCAAACCCCTTCCTTTAAATGGGAAGATCCCCTTCCTTTTCCATTCTCCTCCTTCCCTCAGGCCAAAGTTTCCTACTTCTTCTGGTTCCCTAACAGCTGACAAAAAAATCGCATCAGGAATCATGGGTCTCTTTATGCAGTTCATTGATTCCGCTAAGGAACAGAATCTTTACGGCTACCCTCTCTTCTGTACCACTCTTGCACTGCTTTCCTTCGGGCTTTTCCTTCTCTGGATGAAGGAATGGTCAATTCATGGCCCCACACAACTCCCAATTGTCGGGGTCGAATCCCCGGGCTACTTTGCGCTAATCAAAGCAAGACGAAAATTTGCTTCCAGTGGATTCCGGCTCGTGCGGGATGCTTATTACAAGGTTAGTCTGCACACGGTTGCTCAATTATTAGCTGCAATCCATCTTGAGGTAAGTCGACCAGTATGACGGAGCGGAGTATTAATAGTATGCGATCCTACAGTACCATGGAAAGAACTTTGTTGCTCCAACCAGCAGAAACGAGAGGGTTGTTCTTACAAGTCGTCAAGTCAAGGAGCTCTCTAATGCGCCGGATGGTGTCGTTAGCTTTTATCATGCTGCTGGAGCCGTAGACACCCCATTACTCCTGATATATTTGGGTTTTTTTAGTACTGATCATGCGCATTGGGAAAGACTCTTATGGCAAAATATACTGGCTTGGACCGATTTTTGCCCGTCGGTTATATTCGGGATGCGTTGAGAATCAAACTCAGTCAAGATCTAGGTAATCCACTCCTTAAACGAACCGACTTGGAGCGAGAAAAAAGTATCCCGGCAGTTATGCAGGAATGCGAAAATGCTTGCATGTCTTGCTATTTGTTATTGCAAGTGGGATTAGAGAGAAACAAAACCGCGACCCTGCCCAGATATTTCATTCTAGCTCCAAGCGGTTCTACAGGGAGTCAGATTCGGAGGTGCTAATGAAAGGTCAATCCATAGGGAGTATGAGAGAGGTAATACTGGAGGAGACACGATTCGCTATAGATTGCGAGTTCCCGCGATGTACTGCCGATGGTTCGTATTTTTACTAAACCTACCCTAGTTTTCCCATGATGGATGCTGATAAATTTTATTATAATAGAATGGACATCAGTGAGCGTTTTCGCCGTAATCCTCAGATTAGTTGCTCGCCCCAGCGCCAGGGCCTTCGTTGGCCTTCCTTTATGTCGCGATGAGGATTGGTTGACTATCTCAATTGCGTTCTCTGCGGAGGTTCTCAAGGCAGCTGACAATGTCGCCCGTGTGCCAAAATTTCTTCGTTCATTCTGGTCCTATCTGTTTAATCCGGGAAAAGTTCTCGATTCGCATAAAAGGAAGGCGGAGTCCCTCCTGGCCCCTATTATTCAAAAACGTCTGGAAGAAGAGAGCCTTGCAGAAAAGAATGGAACCGTTTATGAGAGACCTAATGATGTGCTTCAAGTGCTCTTAGATCGTGTTACGCCGCACCACCGGACCCCCGATTGCTTGGCTGAAATTCAGATGCTGATTTGTCTGGCATCGATTCACTCAGTATCTCTTGTCTTTGTCAACACAATTTTCGACCTTGCTGAGCATCAGGAGTGCATTCAACCAATTCGTGAGGAGATGGAATCCCTAATTTCTGCAAATGGAGGAGTGCTGGACAGGATGGTTCTGCGCAAGATGAGGAAGACTGATAGCTTTTGCAAAGAAGTTTCGAGAACAACGGTTGGCCTGTGTAAGCACATCACCAACTTTTTCTCTTAGGCCTTGTTCCTAACCCCTTGTGAAGTTAACTTCAATTGTATGGCTAGGAAGGGGTTGACTCTTTCTGATGGTACCTACTTGCCGAAAGGTACTATGCTCGCTGCCCCTGCTGCAATATTTGCTACCGATCCAGACATAATTGAGCACCCTGAGACGTTCGATGGGTTCCGTTGGTACAAAAGGTCTCTTCAAGTTAGGGAAGGTGAGGTGAATAGCAACGGCTGGGCCACTACCTCTCCCCACGACCTCGTCTTCGGTCACGGAAAGCATGCGTGCCCTGGTCGCTTCTTTGCTACTGAGGAGTTGAAGTTTATGCTTACCTTCATTCTCTTGCAATACGATTTCAAGTACCCCGAGGGTCAATCTCGTCCTGATAGCGTCTACAAGGGGGAGTTTCGCTACCCAAATCCAGCCCAGAAAATTCTTTTCAAGAAGCTTCCGGGCCCGAAGAAATTTTCCTTCTTGTAGTAACTAGGTTATCTGGAATTTCCTTGTTTCGTGCTCGGCATACACCATTGGTGTGGATCTTTTTATCATTTGTTTCTTTGTTCCGGGATTTGTCTATAGTAGCTTACACAATTAAATCAATTCCCGGTACCCGAAACCGATGCCCCCCGAAGTGGCGACAAGCGTTGGCAAGTGTAGGGAAAAATATTTCTCGTTCATCTGGCACTCTCTGCCTGTGATGGTGCTCTTAGGAAACTGAACTCCCCTCCTGAAGTTTTAACCCCAGGGTCTCCGAGATCGCCCGATTGCGCCCGCGGTCAATCGTTAGCATGTCCTGAAGTGTAGACGCTGAGTTCGAGGGATAGCCGGGAAAGTATGTTGTCGTATCATATTTAGGATCACCGGTGGGGAGGACGGCGAGGCACCGACCAGTGGTCCTTCCAATGGGCCCGGGCTTAGTTGGGTTGACCCTGTTTCCTCGTTGGGTTGGATCGCGGACTCCGCTTCCCCGGGTTCAACCACAATTTGTTCGGTTATATCATATAAAAAAGATTTGGGAGCAATCGCCGGGTTGGGTCGGGTTCCGGGAAGTTCGAACCCGGGTTACCCAGTGAATCCGCCAAATTTTTCTGGAATATTTTGTGGCGAAGAAGGACGCCTTCTTGCAGGATCATCGCTGTCGCTATGGGAACGATAGTCCGAGCCCACGGAACCGGAGGACCCCATTCGCGAAAAAAACGTGGAGGTGCCGGAGGGTTGTCTGGGTCAAGGGGTTTTACCCGAGACACCGGCCTTTACGGTTCCACTAGTCTTGAGATCTCACTCGGTCATGATTGTTCTTTCCAAAGTTGAATGTATCATAGTTAATGGATCCACGACAAACTGCCTCCCACTTGTTTTTTTTTTTTTTACGCTTCTTGGTTATCGGTTCTCGAACTGTTCGATTGGTCAACTGCAGCTATTAGCTTTCCCTCTCATAATAATACTTAGCGGTGTTCGATCATGCGGACCTCAAACTCACTTCCGGATTTCGGCCGTACGAATCTGAGTGTGAGGATAATTCCAAATCCCGATTACACCGAGGTGTGTGTGAATTGAACCGGAATCTTTTGTTATGGTATCATACCGCCGGGTTGCATACATAACTTAGCTGGAGACCGGAGAAAGAACATGTCCGCTCCCATACGGCTACTGCGGGGAAATTTTATTGCGGCAAATGATGTTCCCGTGGTCCGGGAAATGATGAACCCACAAGTGCTAAATATTCGGCTGTGCTCGATGGATGGTAAGGTATACTGCAGTATGTTCGCGAAAGTACCCTAAATTCCCCTGCGCCCGGGATCTAGAAACTTACTTGACATGCGCTCATTCGGTCCATGAGGGGCAACCGTCGGGACCAGAGCCCATGAAGCGGGACCAACAATCAACTCACAGGTCGGTGAAAGCAGCAGTGGTCATGGTAGCTGAAGCGGGGTAGTTGGAAGTGTTAAACAGATAGCATGTACATACTCGTAAGACGGTAACGATGCTAAATTGCCAAATTTCCTCCACTCTTTCCCTAGTTGTCAATACATCACATTAATCGTGTAGCTAGTTTCGCATGCAGACCTAGATGGTTTCTTTGTGCTAACCCCGGGTTATGGTTCGTTGGATTAAGTCGGGTTCGGTCTTCTCGTTCGCAACCCGGGCTAACACGTTGGAAGGCTTGCCGGCCGGAGACAAGACCGCGAAAAGAGAGGAAGAAACACAACGTGGAGAAGTTGTCGCAAGTTAGGAAGAATTGGGGGCTTGCCTTCCCCAAGGCTATACAGCAGAATGTGAGAATGAGAAGGGCAATATTAAGATGGCTACACGAACATGGAGAAGGAGGGGGGGTGCAGGAGCAGGACCTGGCCCCCCCGCAAGCCCCGCCCCGGACACCAGAACCAAGGGCATACAGTCCCCCAAGCCCGGCACGAAGGGTGGCTTCCGCCAATGCGATACAGCAGGAGAATCGATGGAGTGAAAAGAAGCTGCGGGGGGCGAAGAAGGTGGGGGGAAGCAGGGGGTGATGATGTAGATTTCCCCGTTGCTCAAGAAGAAAAATGGACTATTGTGTTGTTCCGGGGCATGAAGGGCCCGTAGTGGGATTGAAAAGGGGGGCGTTCCACTTTCACCATCTACTCTACTCTATTCTCTTTTACTTTGTTTTCGGTTTTGGGTCACGATACTAATCTATCCCGATGAACCTGCGCCGTGATATTCGAAATCTATATATAGCTAGTTGGTCGGTAAATCGAGGGTAGAAAATCTCAATCCCGAGTAACTCGAGCGTTGCAGCATATCCTGCAAGCCTTCTCCCCGATTGTGATTCCGTTAGTACAGTACGGTGGAGTATTTTCGTCGCCCGATGGGCATTAGCTGTGCATCATTAGCTATCACTCGTGATCATTAAAGGCCGAGAAAGGAAGACGCGGTAGTCCACCACATCACAAGGCTCAAGTATCGCCGGCCAGCGCGCCGATACCAGGGAAGAAGAGATGGGGGAGAGAACAGGAGGGAGTAGTTAGCCACTGGGCTGCACAGCATCCCTTCATTCATTCGCCTGATATTTCCGATCCGTTTTCTCGAATGGAGGTTGGGAGACGCCTCCACCCGAGTAGCGCTTATACACCAAATCCTACCAGGACTACCACCCCCCCGTCTCCCCGTACCTACGAGGCGCCGCTACCGAGGCGCGGGGGGCGAGAAGTGAATGTCTGCTCACCTGGCTATCGTGCCCACTGATCTGGCGATCCCTCCAATTCAAACAGGTGCTTTGACCCGAGTACAGTATACTGTGCAGCGGATTATCGTACTTTACGGTACAACCTGTATTTCCTTGCTTGCTTTTATCAATCCGGCAGCACCCGGTACCACACTACTAAATCAGCCGGCAGCTGTAACTTGTGGTTCTCTTTGTTTGGTTTCTTTCTTTCTTTTTTCTTTTCGCTTTCTAATTTTTTGCCGGGGGGAGGGAGGGGTTTGCTCCGGAGTGGGGGTGAAGCGGTGAGTGGTGTGCGGGTTCTGGGGTTATTGCGGCGTGGTGGCTTTTTGGGATTGGGATTCTAGTGGAGGGTTTGTGGTGGGTAGTGTGGTTGAAGTTGCGTATTTCGGGAATGGTAGAGTTGGTATGTGCTGGTATCGGTTATGGGAGTGGAAGGGTGGATCGGGGGAGGAGTGTTGGAGGTAGGTTGTCACGACTACCTCCTGGCCATTAACTGACTGTGCTATGGCTACTGTTGAGATTCTGGTATCATACATTTGGTGACTTCCATAGGTATTCAGTTAAATTTCTGGCCGGATATATTCCAGCACTGGAGTGCTGCATATGGTAAACCGTGGGAATCGGTATTGAGGGGCGAAAAGTTCATGACTGCCATGGTAATATTGGTTGGGATTTAGAGATTTAAGAATTTCAAACTTATGGGGAAGTCGTCAGCGGCACTATGATTGCTCCTCGTAGCTTCTTCGATTATTTTTTCCCCCTCCTTTTCATTAAACCAGAAAAAGGTATCATATCTGGATTCCCGAACGAATGCTCGGTTTTTGCGAAATAGTTTTTCCCCTTCTTCTCTTCCTCCTTCCCTTCAATTGGTACTGTATCACATTGGCTTTGGTGGAACTTCAGTCCCGTGCAGTTCCTGGGTTCCACTCTGCTCGAACTTTGCAATCATAGGTATGGGGCCGTACTCCGGAGAGTGGGGCAGTTTCTCGGCTGCTTTTTTTTTTAAAAAAAAATTCTTTCAATAACTTAATTACCGAGGATGCTCAGATTCTGACCGGGGGGTTTTCTAGGATTGAGATCTCTATGCGGTGGGAATCTGGCTCTTGCGTGGTATCGGATGCTGAGCTTTTGGCACACCTTCGACTCGCTTTACCACTAGTGGTTCACTTCAGGGTCTGTCGGACGGTTTGGTAGCATAAGCTTGCGAGTAAGCTGGATGGCGGGAGAATGCTGTGATTGTGTGGTCATTGGCATAAGCAAAGCGGAGGAGGGCTGTGTCTGTGGGGTGTGCAGCAAGGGTTAGGGCTGGCCAATCCTCAACTGTTGTCTGTTGTGATAATGCACCATCCCGCAGCGCTCTCAATGGTACGGGCTGACCGCCAAGACCGCTGGACAGCACCGGACGGCGAATGGTATCCCGTTCTCGTCCTCGTGATCTAGGGACGGCGGTTACCACGGAAGGCCGACAATGCAAGGGATTCTTGGCCAGGGGTTTCTTGGGAAGATGCACTTAAAGCGGGGGGTATGCATACTCAGGAATGAAGGTGAATGGACCGTAAAACTGGAAATTGTTAGAAGAAGACAGACACCCACGGCGTCATTACCCTTCACTTTTAGACCCCTTTTGGTTTTCTACTGGGAGGGGGGGGGACTGTATTGAGACGGCGCTTGTCATTTGATTTTTTTGGGATCGGAACCACCGCGGTCTGGCCGACCCCCCGCCCTTTGATCACGGGGTGCACGGGCGGTACTTTCCGGATTTAATTTACTGCGGGATAGGCGAGTGACGGATATCGCTTACCCCTTGGTCGTACCGGTTCGGCGGTCTCCTGTACACGTACGGTAGTCAGCTATGAATAAGCCCTACCGGATTCCAATAACGCAATTGCTACCTATATACCCGGTCGGCGATGCTAGGATATACCATGAGCCCCGGGGGATCAAGGAGACAAGTCAGGGTATAATGTTGTACAAGTACAGTACCGGTACTGTATTTTCCATCGCTTGCCGATCCCTGATCCATGGGCGCTACAGGTGCAGTAGCACTCATCCGTGATATAAGCGAGGGTGCTTGCACTCCAACTCACCGATTATGAGTGGCCAGAGCTGCTCGAGAATGCGTCGGCACTATATCCCACCGAACATCAGCATTTATACCATTAGAGTGAGAACCCACCGCCCCGAATATCGTATCCTTAGCTGGCAGGCGATGATGCCCTGGTATCGAGGGCCTATTCGCTCAACCGGAGCTGCTATTGGTTGAGACCGCTGAATCAGTGCTGAATATACTGGTACAGTGCATAAGTTACTACAACAGGGTACTTGTACTACGAAAGTATTGGACGAGAACGGTAGTAACAAAAAGAAAGTTCTGATTTGATAACGTGGAAAGAAAAAAGAAAAACTGAGACATCGCTAAGGCAACAACGAGGGACTACCAGGCCCCCTTGCGTCCTCCTCGCTCCTCTGGACGACAAAAAATGCTTCATCCTCGTCAATTCCCTACGACGGACCAACTCCCCCATTGCGAACGCTGCGATCCCGCGCGCATCTTGCCGCTCTCCTTGACTCGGAAGGAACAACCCCTGCTACGCTAATATTGGGAACCTAATTCATGAGGAATTTAATCGTCATATTGGATATTGGTCTTGTCGCTCACCGGGTATAGATGGATACTTGGATTTGTCTCTTTCGGACAACGGGTATGATATATGGACGAATAGAAAATCGTATAGACCTGCAGGTCAAAACGGGATGATTGATATTATACCGGGACCGCATGGAGGAAATAACTGCTTGTCTTGATCTCGCCTAAGTTTGGGTTTCTATCCACGTGGGATGTGTTGAGAATGCTGCAGTACCGGTACGAGGCTGCCCTTTTCGCTTCAGGGTCGAGTTGAGCACGACCCGCAGCACTTGTGCCGCGCGAGATTAGGAACCGGTCGCGGATTACATAATCTCAGTAGGAATACCCGCATTGTTATGCTGAGCACAGTAAATTTATCATGCAGATCTTGACGCCAATTACATTATTTGTTCTTGACCTTGTCGTAGTGCCAATCGGACCGAAATTGGGTAAACGGGTGACTGCTGCGGCCGTCTTACCTAAGGGCTGTTTTGTTGCAGGCCCGAAGTTCTCGATGCACCAACAATATACTGCACTCTACTATTGTGGCTGCATTTCTCGGCCGGGGGGTCTGTTGTCAAGTCGCTAGCTGGGATACCTTCAGGCTTACAAAGAGAACGGGCTCAAAAAAAAAGAAAAAGAAAAAAAAAACCAGACACCAGAGCCCCTCTTTTTGTGAGAAAAGTACGGGTACTGTACACTGTGTATCTTACTGGTTGTTGTACCCGAAGGTTCGAATCACCTACTATGCAGGCTGGCGTACTCTAATGTATCGTACAGTACACTACGAGCGCCGCCTATAGATATATCCGTCACATGATATCTGATAGGCAAAAGCGGCGCGATACAACCACCGACCCAGAGCTGATGAGATAAATTCCAGCTTATCTGGAGACAAAATGAAGAGAATGAAGGACCAAGGGATTGAAAAAAATAAAAGACAGTATAAGAGAGAAGAAAAAGAAAAAGAAAACCTCCCCCCCAGCAAACTATCTGTGAAAGTTGTTGTTACCCTTATTTCTGATAACCAGTTTGAGCTTGTTTGGAAGATCCAAACAGTGACAATTGATCAAGGCAATTGGTATCTTCCCCCACTCCCATTCCAAGGCCTTTTTGACCTGCTCCTTCATGTTTTGGCTCTGTCCTGTAAATTGGTACTGCTCGAGTCAATCCTTTAAATAGTCCCAAAGTGGTTCTATTTTATTTAGATCTGATGATCGAGGTGGCCAATCAATAGAGCGAATACCCAAACTTTGTCGCTCTTCAGTTCCTAGCTCCTTTGCTGTAGCGTGAGGTGGAGCATTGTCTTTGACCATCCATATCACCCTTCTGGTATCAAGTTCAATCAGTTGAATAAACGGATAAAATAATGGTCGTAGAATATACTCTCGATAGAGTATCCAGTCGATTCCCCCTTTACTCCAGTCCCCTCTTTCCTTTATCTTCTCCTTAAATTTCCATTCAGGCCGTCTTTTAAGCTGGGGGTAACCAGAGGGTAAGGGATCCGTTTGATCGAGATACTGTATATTAGAATTAAAACTTTTGAAGAAAATTAAATTCCTCTGTTCCCTCAATCAGTGCCCTTTCTCTTCTCTCATCTTGCTGCTTTCTCTTTGCCTTGTTTTCCATCTTAACTACCTCACCATAGTGAATTCTTTCCTCCTTGCTGTCCTTCTCCTAAATGAAACAAGGTCCATGGTACCCATATGCCATCCAAGCCCAAAACATGATTCATATACCAGTAGGTACAAACTGATGGGTATTATAGTCATGCGAGTTTGACCCACGAGGTCAGGAAATATTGGGTAATTGGTGGGGATGTCCTATTTCTATCCAAGTCTAATCTGAATACGTAAAGTATCTGCATTTCATAATAATTGCATTAATATAATATGTACATATTAGTTATAAAAATTATCAACTAAATAATAAAAATAAAGAATCTACCTAGAATCCATTCGTATTGCCCAAAATGCAAAATTCATTTGGTCTTCCATATGAGCAGAGTTGAGGGCTGGCTTTGGCTGATGTGGGGGAAACCGATATATGTTGTGGTGGTTGTGCATTACTCGCTCAATTGTTGAACAGGGCAGCCTTAATACCTAAATCTGCTGCTAATTCAGGAAAGGACTTCTGATACCTATCAGGGCCAGGCTGTGATACCATCTGGAGTGCTAGAGATGTTTCAGAACCTTCAGGTATGATTTTAGGACACCCAGGGTGGTCGAGACTGCTTAAAACCACGTAAAGCTCATGGGTATCGCATGGGTTATTTGCTCTTTCCTAATTATTCAATAAACTTAGTTTTCATTTTATTCACTAAATTCTCATATTAGCTACCTTTGCTTTCTGACAGATTTCATGTGCAGAATCTGGATGAACCTGCAAACAACTTGAAATCTTGGTCCAACTTTTGTTTGTAAAAAGATGAAGGGTAAGAATAGCACATTGAAGTTCCAGAGGAATCTCATTTGCTCTTCTAGTTCGTCCCATCGTGAAGACTTGAAATTGGATATGTGGAGGTTTAAAAGATTGGCAATGAGGAATCATACTTGCATTCCAACCTTCATGATGACGATATCTCTATCATTGCCACATGCCGCTTTTGCTTATCTCACTTCACGTGACGGATATATCTATCGGCGGCGCTTGTACACCCGCTCTTGGGACCAAATTCTGCGTGACTGCCGTCCTTGCTCACCCGGCCGGACGTCTAGCAACCCGGAAAAATTGCAGGAAAAATCAAAAGTTCTGTATCGGGGGGCCGAAGCGGTTTTTTTCCATACAGTGGAATTTCTGCAGTTAAAAAGATGTGGTGCTGATTCCTAACCAAGCGCTAGCGTATCATAGTTGAGCTTAGTGGATCGTTGCAAATGCGGCATCAGGGTTAGGGTTCTGTCATGTCCGGAGGTCGAGTGTACTGTAAGTTACAGGAGAATACTTATAATGAGTGAGTGGGTTTTAAGAGCTTTCACGGTAGTCGGGTTGGGTGAGGTTGCCGGTATTCTATTCACTGTGGGTTTGCCAGTCCAATTATTTCGGCAATCCCGGTAATTCAAATAATTAAACCAAGTGCTGTGTTGCTGGAGTGGCCTCCTCTAGAAATTCCATGCCTATTTTTTGTCTTTTTATATCTCTCGGGGACTGAACAGGTCTTTTTTTTTCGCTGTGTTTTTGGCACTTTTTCCGGAGAAGGAATTCCGACTACGCATGGTGGTATGATATGATATCCTCCGGATATATCATACCGTAAAAAGAGTCCTTATGGTTCCCTACCTATCAGATTATCAGAGCGTCAACCCACGATAGGTCCAGTTTGATAGGTTAACAGCATTGCGAATACAGGTTAGCGGGATCCAACACATCCGGTGGGCTAATCCTATACTGTGTCGGGGAGGCCCCAATACTTCTTAAGTTAGGGGCTTTTGACTTGGAATCTGAGGATCACAGAGCTGTCAGGGATACTGAATTATAAGGGTTTTTACGGCACCGCGGGATTGGCGGTGTTGGAGTCGGCTTACCACTTGGACGTGATGCCTTTGTGTGGGGTATTCCGGCCCAGCCGTGCTCCCTTCCTTTATCGGTGGAGCGGATTTGAGGCCACAAAGCGCATGGCTGGGTAGCCGGACTATCCCCCAGATCATGCTTCTCGTGTTGGTGCCCTCTACCGTATGTAGGTATGATACAAGTAACAGGCAAGAGGCACCTGAAGAGAGGGATTAGGTGATACGTGGCCAGCGGCCCTTCCTTACCCGAGTGCCCGCACTAAATTCGAGGCCCGATGTTCGGGTACCTATTTCCTGTTAGGTGTAATGTCATTCTGTCTAGCCGGCCAAACCTTGAAAATAAACACTAGTGGTCTGTTTGTTTCCTCCTCCATCTATAACCTTTTTGCTGTTTTCCCACCTCCGATCTTTGTATACTTTGGTTTTATCCTTCTTACTACTAGGGTCCGCACTTGGAGTCCCTCTCTTCTCCCACTGCATCCGGTGTCCTCAACGGTCTGGGCGCCGTAGCTGCCCCGTGGCGAGACCGCCAAGAAGATTAGGCCGTATGGGACCGCTATCAAGAGTGTCATAAATACACGGGTACGCTCTTACATGTCTACTATTACTAATGTCCTGTATGGTATTAGGATTGTTAAGTTTATGAGCAGGAGAGCAGTCAGACTGAAGGGGCGCGGAAGAGAGGATGGAATACGTAAGTGGGATAAATGTTTAAACTGATTGGATACAACATGGGTTGAGGAACTGGGGTTAAGAAGGGATATATATACCATATTAACTTCGATAAGAGAACCGTGTGCTGCGTTGTTGGGGTTGCCCCCTCTTGTATGATAAAGTCAGTTTTTTTTTGTTTTTTTTGCGTCTCCAACCCGCTGTATTTTCTCGCCTTTCCCAAAGCAGGGAATTCTTGACTACATGGCACACGGTTCTCTTATTCGAGATAATACGGTAGACATGCATTCCTTAGTATGAGCCAACACACAATATTACAACTCCACTCTCAGCTTCATTCTCCGTCAAGGTCTCGTTTTCGTTTCTCGCCACACGTCAGCATTCCAATGCCATCACATATCTTGTCGCTCTACAACGGTCCGTCTGGCCTTGCGACGCTTTGAGGCTGCAGATTATGACTAAGACTAGGGCCCTGACAGGGTGAGACATGATCCGGCAGTGCTCGGGTACGATCCCCACGGGTGATGTTAGCTTGATACAGATTTTCTCAGGGAACTGTGGGGTCTATCAATTTTGGCGAAAAGGCGTAGTAAGAACGGTGGACATTGGGGGGCAACCAACCGGGTTGTATGGATCATAGTATGTATGCCGTCCTAGAATGCCTGGAATTTTTTTGGTTCCGCTCTTCGCTTTTGACTAATGTTTTGGTTATTTGACGGATACCTGTAAGCGGTTGTTAATTGACGTAGAGCCAAGAGTTTTTAGCTGTGCGCTTTCACTCATGGCGGGAATCATATGAAGGCAGAAATTTATTTGCTAGCGTATATTCCGTGAGAGGTCGCTGGCGGATGAACAATTATAAGCACCAATGGTAGTAAAGGACTCTTAACGGAAAAGGCCCACGCCCTCGGCGGCAGGCTTCAATAGCAGGCTTCCTCCGCAGGTTTCTCCGTCATGACTCACGGAGGGCCCTGTGGGGTCCCACATTCCAAGACACCAAATCAACCTATAATGGACCCCGTCGACTTCCCCTTTCATCAGCCAAAACCCACGGGGAAAATTCTTGCGGCCCTTGAAGCGAGAATTGTGACGCTTTCCGTTGAGGCCGTTGCCGATTCGTGACGGGGTCGCGAATGGAGAAGCGAGCCAAAAAGTGCGGGACAATGAGGGGTTTGTTAGAACCTGTGGCCTTGGAAGGTTAGACCCATGAGGATGGCGTCGTTCCTCCCACAAGCGGGATTGTTGCCCACATATACCTGATGTTTTGGTCTGCCCTTGGCAATATTTGGTGGCAGTGCCCGTACTGGCGGAATGGCCCTTGACTCTACCTGGAGCATAGGTGCCTCGCGTAGAGTNGGGGACTGCTCGTTGCGAGGGTGAGTTGGATTGCAATCCGCTGTGTCCGGTGTGTTATCCCTGCGATGTTTGATTTGGCGGGTCCTGATCTTATACAGCATCTTGGCTTACCCTGGGGAGTGGTACTTGTACTCACACATAATAGACCCCAAAAAGGCTGTTAGTGCTGGGTCCTCTCAAAGAATCCTTTCTTTTCCTCGGACGCAATTTCCAACAGCCTGCGTCCCTTAAGGCTCTTGACTTTACCTCTCTTAGTTAGAGAAGTAACCTAAGCCCCTACCGTACCGTCAAGAATTTTTTTTTTGAGAAAGTTGAAGAACTGATAGACTGATCACCTTTTTGAAAGCGATAATAACACGAGGTCAGGTCAAAAACTTTTTGTAGTATGATATTCTATAGGTGTAGAGGTTTTACGAGGCGATGTTAGGACCGGAGGCCCACATGCTAGCCCTGAGGCTACTGGGTAGGGCTTGCGACCCTCCGTTTGTAGCTCGTGTCGTGTATTGCCATTTATAAGTGTGAATGTTCACCAGCAGGCGAATTCTCATGATATTGATCTTGATCAAGTTGCAATGCACACAGCAAGCTCCCCTGTTCGAACTAGGCGAACACCTAGTGCCACCACTAAGCTAGGAAATTAGAACAAAAGATAGCTGAAAGGAGGAGGTATCACAGAAACTCGGAGCACTTCAAGTTCCTCTGCACATGCTTAACCAGCCACGAGTCCCCCGTTCTGAATACGAGAACTGCAAATAGTATCTCACCCTTTTGGGCTGTGGCTCTTGCCAAAACCTGCCGTCCTCCGGATTGGCGGGACCAAGCAAACTGTAAACTGTGATCCTGGGGCGGTTGCGAACGCCTCACCCGCCGGAACAACTTGCTCCTCCTGCCTCCTATTCCTATAAAAACTCAAAACTCTGTCTTTAAGTAAAAAGCTATGTTCAATTTTCCTCCAATGCCCTCGCTCGACCTAGAGCTTTCTACCTCTGGTCGCACAGCGGCTGACAAACAACCCGCATAAGGTATCATGGGTATCTTTATGCAGCTCATTAATTGCGCTAAAGACAAGAATTTCTATGGCTCCTCTCTTTCCTGTGTCACTATTGCATTTCTGTTCATAGGGCTTCCCCTTCTTTTGAACAAGGAATGGTCAGTTCACAACCCTACAAAACTTCCAATTGCTGGAATTGAATACCCGGGCTACTTTTCACTGGTTGATGCAAGACGAAAATTTGTCTCTAATGGATTTCATATCTTGAGGGATGCTTATTATAAGGTCAGTATACACACGGTTTGTTCAATTACTAGCTACGACATATCGTGGGTTACGTCGACTAGTACGGCGAAGCAAAGTATTAACAATATGGGATCTCACCAGTACCATGGAAAGAACTTTGTTATTGCAACCAAAACCTACTGCAAGGTTGTTCTTATGCACGACCAAGTGCGGGAGCGCTCTAATGCACCGGAAGATACTATTAGCTTTTCCCGCGGCGCTGCCGAGGTAGACACCCCATTACCCCAAATATCACCAAGGAAGTTATTAGTACTAATCATCCGTATTGGTAAGGAAAATGATGGCGGAATATACTGGCTTGAGTCGATTCTTGGAAACCCATTATATTCGGGATACGTTGAGAATAAAACTCACTCAAGATCTGTAATTGAGTCGCTAAAAAATACACTTGCAGTGAGAAAAAGAGCATCCGGGAAGATATACGAATTAGGGAGAAATCCTAGCATGCCTTGCTATTAGTTATTGCAGCTAGGATCAGAAAGAAGCAAAGCCGCGACCCTATCCGGATGCTTTTTTTTTCTGGCTCCAAGAAGTTCTGTAAGAGTTTATATTCGGAGATACTGATGAAAGTTCAATCAATAGGGAGTATGAAAGAGGCAATACTGGCAGAGACCCAATTCACTCTGAATACGGAGCTACCGGGATTCTCTACTGATGGTATTTTCCTGAACCTATTTTGGTTTTCTCATAGCAGATGCTCACAAACTTCATTACAATAGAATGGGTATCGGTGGCTATTTTCCCCGTAGCCCTAAGGATAATTGCTCGTGTCAGCGCCAGGGCCTTCATTAGCCTTCCTTTATGTCGAAATGAGGATTGGTTGACTATTACAATCACATTCGCTAGAGATGTTTCCAAGGCGGTAGATGAGCTCGCCGGTGTGCCGAAAATGATTCGCCCGCTCTATGCCTATCTGTGGAATCCAGCCAAAGAAGTAGGCTCGCACAAAAGAAAAGCGGAGTCCTTCCTAGCTCCTATTATCCGGGAGCGTCTTGAAGAAGAGAGCCTTGCGGAAAAGAACGCAACCGATTATCAGAAACCGACGGACCTGCTTCAATGGCTCCTCGACCGCCTTGAGCGGCATCACAAGACCCCCGAAGCATTGTCTCTCATGCTGCTCCAGATCGGTCTGGCGTCAATTCATTCGACAGCACTTTCGGTCACCAACACCATGTTCGACCTCTCTCAGCACCAGGAGTGCGCTCAACAAATACGTGAGGAGATGGAAGCTACAATTTCTGCAAATGGGGGGGTGTTGGACAGGACTGTTCTGCGAAAGATGAGGAAGACCGGTAGCTTTTTCAAAGAGGTTATAAGACGAGGGGTTAACCTTTGTAAACACATCACTACTTCTCTCTCTTAAATCCATTTCCTAATTCTTTGTGAAGTCACTTTCAATCGCAAGGTCATGCATGAAAAACGTGACTCTGTCCAATGGTACCTACTTGCCGAAAGGCACCATTATTGGTGCCCCTTCTGCAATGTTCGCTACCGATCCGGAATATATTGAAGGGCCTGAGACATTCCATGGATTTCGTTGGTACGAAAAGTCCCTTGGAGTTAAGCACGGCGAGGTCAACGCCAACAGCTGCGGGACTACCCCCCCGAACGACCTCTCCTTTGGTCACGGGAGGAACGCACTCCCTGGTCGGTTCTTCGCTATCGAGGAGATGAAGACCATTCTTACCTTTATCCTCTTGCAATATGATATCAAGTTCCCCGAGGGTCAATCTCGCCCTGATAACATTTACACTGGAGAAAATTCTTATCCAGATCTAAGCAGGAAACTTCTTTTCAAGAAGCTCCTGGGACCAAAGAAGTTTCCCTTTTTGTAGTAACTGGGTTATCTGGAATTTCCTCATTTCATGCTCGGACATACACTTTTCTCGAGGACCTTCTTTCTGTATTCCGGGATTCATCTATTTAGCTTTCAGAATTAAATCAATTACCTGCACCCAAAACTGATACTCAAAGCGGCAACAAGCATCGGCAAGCGTAGGTAAAAAGATTTCACTTTATATGGGTCTTCCTGTGTATGGTCGGTGCTTATGGGAAACTGAAAACACTGCCCCGGGGATTTTGTTGGAATCGATAGAGATAGTTGTGGTTGGTCGTGGAAGGTATGGGAAGGATGATGGAAGGTCAATGTTGTTCCCGGAAGTCATGGGAGTACGGTAGATTAGTCTAATGGCTCGGAGAGGATTCTGGAGGTGTCGTTCCTTTGATATCGCGGAAGTGTGTGGAGCAACTTAGGCACCTGTCGAAACGGAGGTGGGCGTAGCTATCCAGGGAGGGATCGGGTTGCTTTGATGATATTTTACTTATATACCCGTCATTGCCGGTTACTTAGTAGAGATGAACGGAGTGAAGAACGAAGTCTATACCTTTCCTATTCTTCCAGAGTTATCCCACCACGGTGAAGCCCCATCCGACTCTGCTCATTTTACCGCTGCGCTGTTTGATAGTCATCCGTCCTCTTAACGGATTTAGTCTTAGAGTTTTCCCGACTGCTCAATTAGGCTCATGGTCAATTTTTAACATGTCCCAAAGCATACAAATAAAGTTCTAATCAATTAACCAATTCTGTTTACTACTGTCGCTCTGGTCTGTTGAATACATTGTGTTTCCCCAGAAGAAACATCCAGTCAGGGACCACCGGATCTACATCCTAATCTTTCTAGGTGGAAGGAAACCAGGAGAACACCGAAGCTACGGAAACGAGGGATATGGTTTATCGACAGGGCTGAGGACTTACTGTATGCGAGAACCCAGTTTAACTGCTCCTGATCGCACATCTTTTCCGATGTCGCCTTCGGGTATGGAACCAAAAGGATACGCCAATCGTGGGGGCAACGGACGTGTAAAAACAGTCGGAGGCTACCTAAATGGGGGGTTCTTCTCATGTTGTTCTCGGTCCCGGGGCGGTGTAGCTCCCAGGAATTTTGTGGAGTTGCACGGAGCCGTTCCGAAAAAGGAGAATGGACTATGATACCTAGCTTTTATCCGTAATGGACTAAACCGCGCTCCCACGCAGGGCGCCTCCGCGATAGCAGATCCTATCCGGATTCCCGCAATACCGGATAGGAACACCATCTAAATCCGGCATTCGTTACATAGTTGTTCTATCCTGCGGGCCTCCCAGTGAGCCCTAGAGTCAGTGGACCCGACCCGGCCCAAGCCGAACCGGGCTCAACAAACTATAACAGGGCTTGCCCGGCAGGCCCAATGACTAATTCACCTTTGCCGTGGCAAAGCAGGGACAGACACTTGAAGAGGGCAGACTAAAAATTCAGGAACTCTGAGGTATACATTATGTTGGATGCGTGAGGTGGATGGGATGGTTTGATGACCGAGGCTATATATATAAGGGAAATACCTGACTGTAGAACCTCTCTCCTTGCTCCTGGTTCACCCAAACCCTATACAACCGTACATGAGGGCAGCCACCCGTACTATGATACCTGCTATCATATCATAACACATTATACATGTCAGCAGTTTGTGCCGGTGGCTGCAGTCATGGTGCTTAGAATTGGATAGGATTTCGGGCACTCTATGGATGAGTCTCGCCATTCACGCATTTCTGCTTAAATGGATATCGCCGGACCTAGGAAGTGCATCAAGTTATTGCCTATATCAGGGCTGGTTCCTATTACCAGTCTCTAAGACACAGAGCTATTAAACGGTTCTAGCATCAAGATTACCGTTTGGGTGATATTACTCTGCATAGATGCAAAAGATTTGTGGATGTAAAACAAGCGAGAGAACTGGCTTGTGAGGGTACTTGCGCTGATGGCACAAGAGGCTAAATCAAAGAATTGACTCATTGTCTATGATTTTTGGAGAATTGATATGTATGGGGTATGTGGGATGGATAATGAACTGGAAGGGTTTCCGGCGATATGTAGGAAAGCCGAGTTGGAGGATCAGGGTTGATGAGGGTTTCGTATATTCATCTATTTCTGTCTGGGCCATGGGTTCATTCGTCCGACTTGTAACGAGTAATTAATAAGTTAGGGATCGAACTCAACAAACTCACCTCGTATGTCGCATAATACCTGTTTTCGATTGATAGCCGATTTAACACCGGCTTCATGAGCCGCTGAAAAACTTTATTCCCCAATCTCCGGAATTTTGTTGACCCGTCGGGTAGCGCGGTCTTCGCTCTTCCGGGTCCAACCCGGGGCAAGAAATGACATTCCCGAGCCGTCCTAGCTCAAGGAGGCCCGGCCGGGCAGGGAGCCCGCGTCAATCTAAGAAAGCCAGAGTAAATTGGAAAGCTTGCGACCCCGCTTAAGAAACTATCGCCGTATATTTAGATACACATTGCGTGGTTGCGATCAGTTCTGAACGGGTGAAAAGGTGCTTCAGCAAGGTTAAAGGCATAGACAGGGGCAACGATCTCAAGCAGCGATAAGGGACTTAGGAGGACCGAGTCGTTAAACGAAAACTCCCAGAACAGCGGGCGATCTCAGGGTCCCCCTCATCCCCTTGCGCATCGGGAAGATAACTGGAAGGGTAAAAGCAGGAAAGAACATATCAACCGGAGCCGGTGCAACATCACCGACTCCGTGGGTGCTAGCACTCCAGGGCAGCCACACAGTTCGTAGAGAATCAAAAGGAAGTAAAATCAAAAAAGCTTTCATAGAACCGTTTCCAAGATTGAGTTGAGATTAGCAGGTACTACACTTGGCTATATGGACCCTTTTCACAAGCGGGGGCGATGTCTCACCGATATATCGCGGCGGCTGTCTGACTAGCACTAAAACCTGCGAGGGTACCACCTGAAGGCATCGAGTGATATATCATGATGATACCGGCATTGCCACAAGACGAGGCTATACCTGGCCAGAACCTTCCCCCCGACAAATACCCTAATACAAAATTTGTTGGCTACTCCTAAACTTGGAATCTTAAACCGAACCGCTACGAGATACTAGGACTCAAGTTGCACGTACCAGGGATTTTATTGTGTTGAGTAAAAATTGGGATGGCCCATCGAGCATGCGTTTGAAGATTTTGGGTAGGTACGAAACATGTTCCCTGACATTGGCAGTAGAGGGTATTATGTATAAGTGCTCAGCAATCCATGACCTGGTGGGGATGTCCGGTAGGGGATTTATGGGCAGTTTATCAACTGTCAACAATTTTTGTTCTGTCGGTTCTGTTTCATTTAAGCAGAATCCGCAAATTTATACCCCAAAGCTGCAATCCTGAATCGAATAGGCACAAAAGGGCAATGTCCCAATATCTGCTAAGGAGGAGAGGATATCTTGGTGGGAGGCCTAGAGCGTTATAAGGACCGTGCGTGAACCCGGGGAAAGTAAGTGGTGCCGATATTATTCAGCCAAGAAGAGAGTACCAGCGCTCTCAAAGTGCACACCAGAACATATGGCTAAGAGCGGTAAGCAGGACTGGACGGTAGAACATAGTTTGTGCCAGTCTTGAAACGCCAGGCGGGGCCGAAAGGCTGATAAGAAGTGATGGGCACGATCAGATCATGATCGAGTTTTGCTCGACTAAAGGGTGCTCGATCACCTCGGTCATAGGGGTCCCTCGATCACCGAGTGATCGAGGATTGAGAGCATGAGCTGATCGATCACTCCTCTATATATAGATCACTTGGTAATCATGTGATATACAGCGGAGTCAAATAGGCTTTACCCTGCACAATTCCAATGTGATCATCAAAGAAGATATTTTCCCATACTCCTGTTCCTGTTCACATTTCCATTCAATCAACCACGGACCACGGTATAGCTATGACTTCTCAGGCTGATCCATTATCACCGGTCCTATGGCAGGAGGCAGAAACGATCTCAGACTCAGCAAGTTAGCCAAATAGTCTGCATGACTGGGACTCGCCTTCTGTTTCTGGCTACCGCGATTCTTTAAGTGGACGATGGGGTAAGAAAGGTTCCCATTATTAGAAGTAATCAAGTAGTTTGTTAACCGATTAATTAAATTTAAATAGGTGAATTATTCAATACTCAAACAATTAGTGGAAAGGAGGGGCTCCCCTTTAATATCTATCTGTATGAGAAGCAATTAATTATTTGGAAGACAACTGAGAATGGCTCTGGGCACCATATGGTTTATTGCTGCCATTGCCAGCATAGCTGGGGGCCCTATGCAGCAAAGTATACCACAACATCCACATTTCTCGCTCATCTCCAAACACACCATTCACATCTTCTTAGCTGAGAAAGCGACTACAAGTCTGCCATGGGCCGCTTCCTTGCAAGTGATATTACCAGTGTATGAAAGCGAACCAGAATTAGCCCCTTCATACTCGCTAAGGGTAGAGGAGGTTCTCAAGCTCCTGGCCAGCTATCCAATGTGAAGGAATACAGAAAATTGATTGTACCAATGGTTATTGAAACTAATTCTAGTTTTCAACTAGTCAAGAGTAATTCTTTTTGAACCTTAATAGCCTACTGCAATAGCAATGCTACTGGAATATCCCACAGGTTAGTCAAATATGATATTTGGACTATTCTGTATAAGGTATTATTCCTAAACCTAAGGGTATAACTACAAGAGCATATATTTACTGGTGCAAAAATCAATCTCACTATTTATACCTGAACCTAATCCAATAAGCTTCCCTTTTTGACCATTACCACATACTGGATTGGTACTGGATATGAAAAGTTTAATACTTTGATTGGATTTGAGAGGTTGAAAGGCTCTTATACAGCAGGAAATATAGCTCATGTTCTAATCAAAGTATTGAATATGTATGGTATTAGAGAGACGATTAACTGCATCACAGCTGATAACACAATAGTGAATGATGGGATCTTTTTGAATTTGGAGTCAGAGATGCAAGAGCAGTTCCAGGAGGATGGTTAGATATGTTGTTTAGCACATGCATTAAATCTGTCTACCCAGACAGTACCAAAGACTTTGAGTTCAAAGGTAGAGAAGTATGAAGTTGACTTAGCAAGTAATGATTCGGCCAATTTGAGCAACCACAATGTGGTTGACCCAGCAACTACTATACACAAATTGTGTCAGAGAGTTGCAAAAATTTGGTCCTCAAGCCTGCTGTGGAAGCACTACAGGAAGATATTTAGTGAAAGGGATTGAATTAGCTGGTTCCCATTCTTGATATTCATGTCTGATGGGATTCTAGTTACAAAATAATACAGTATGCTCTGTATCTTTATCCTGCTCTGAAGTGTCTTCTAGCGATTGAGAATTACAGGAAGTTTAGTAAATTATACATTTCTCTCCTACTGTTTACTACAGATTGGAATACTCTGGAATGTGTTGAGAAATCCATTGTTTATTTGTGGATTGTACTGAAATCACTAGTGGGTCAACATATTCTACTTTATGCTTACAACTACCCTATTACCAGTGTCCTGAAAATATCTTACACAAACTTACCAAGATTGAACATCCTGTTGAGGATCATTCAGATCTCAATTGTGAAGCCTACAGAATCTGTGCTGCAGGAGATAATGCCACTAAGAAACTTAACTAATACTAGATAAGGACAGACTCAAGGACAGGACAGGTTATTGCAACAATCCTTGATCAAAGGGTGAAGTTACAACTTATTCAAAATTTGGAGTGGGAAGGAAATTGGGTCAAGAGTATATAAGAAAAGTTCCTGTCAATATTCAATAAGTGCTAGACTATAGTTAATCCTCCTGGTATGGTTTCCCACTGCTTGTTATACTTGCAACTGATAATGACCTTCTTCGTCTTCTCTTCTAGACTGCGGTGCACTTTGTCGAAGAGCTCTTCAAGTCTCTTGGCCATATCCTAGTATTCCTACTTAAGAATCAGGTTCTCATCAGCGCCGAGAGTATTGGCCTTTATATTGTTAATTTGATCTACATAGCAGATGGGTTCTTGACTCTAACCCTTGTCCACATAGCGGAAAGGTTTGGAGTGTAAAGGTTTTGGTATGGTAAAGAGTGCAAAGTAGTAGATAGGAAATAACAGGACATGGTTACATGAAGAGCTAACCTATCTGTAAAAACACGGCCTTTATATAGACCTCTTCCTGCAACCCTAACCCTGCCCTGATCCTCAAGTGAGGTTATGTGCGAAATCAATCATAACATCATATAACTCAATCTGGTTATGAGCACAAAACATAAAACAATCCCATGACCTCTTAAATGAGGTTATATGCTAAACATAAATCAAATGCAAACATAAATCAAACCACATGACCTACTAACGAGATCATGTGCTAAACATGCATGAGTCTGCCTTGCTGGCTAGCATTACCAGCTGGTCTAGACTCTCCAGCTGATGTCAATCATATACTATATACAAAATAACACTTTAAACATAAACGAGCCCATGACCAGTGAAAGAGGTCATGCCTGTAACCTGTTTCTCGCTTCAGTCATCTAGTATGTTCTTCCAATGACCCCGCATATATAAGCTATGGCAGCTGGAACCTACATCCATGCAGGCAGCCAGGAGGCGAATAGGTAGGAACTGACAGGCAAGTAAGTACTTGACCTAGAGAGACCAGATGACCGGGGCTCCGAGATGAACAGAATTAGCTGGCGGGTACTTAGGTACTTGGCTACACCCATGAGTGGAGTGAGCGTACTTAGGGACCTCAGAAGGGGCAGTTACTCAGCTAAGCTGAGTAACTGGAGAAAGGTCAGAAGTGTCTATCTCCGGCAATGGAATAGACTGGATAATAGGGTAAAGTCATCTTGTCCATCCGACAAGGGTACCATACCCTCAGGATCAGGTTACCCCGCCATGGGGCTTGGGTTACCCTGTCTAAAGTCCTGAGTTACCCTACCTTTCAATATGAGGTCCCTCAGAGAGTTCAGGAAAAATGACCAGAATGTTTGTTAGGTAAAGCCACTCATAATACTGGAATCTGGAGTTCCGGGAGATGCTATTGGGTGAGCTATGCAGCTCCAAAGAGGCTGTAACTTGGAGACATTATTCCTATCATACTCCTCTAGCCCTGCTTTGAGGTCCGGACATCATGGGCAAACGGTTGTATAGCTGTGCGCAGTCTAGCAAAGAGAAATCTTTGGAGACCTGCTTGCAACACCATATATGTTGCTGCCATCCGGTCGACTGTACGCTGTTCACAGGATATATAGGGGGGTATCGAGGGGAAGGTGGAGTACCTCCTGCAAGTTGTTTGGAGTAAAATGGACCAAAGCTGATGGAGTTAACGGGAGTTAACCATAGGCGTCCCAAAGGTAGTCCTGAGCGGTGCTGGGGCAACATGGAGAGTTTTACACCTACCAAGCCTGAATGTGTCCCCAACGCCACAGGCTTTGTTAGGGAAGTGCAGAGACACTAAAAGCATGATTCCTACTACTGGTAAGATGGATCTAAAGTAGTGGTCATGGGTAGCACCTATTGGATCACTCTCGGACTACTGTACCTGTGGAAGACACCAGAAGCCCGAGAATCGTAAATGGTAGATAGATAAACTACTCATAGTAGCTTCCGGAGTCATGCAGAGATCAATGCATATAGGAAGGGTGTCACTGATAGCCCAGTTCATCAGGTGTCCTCACTGTTAGCTACTGGCAAGGCACCGATGGAAAGAGGTTTTCACTCCAAGAGGCAAAATGGAAAGGAGCCACGGAAACGATAACCACATAAGGTCAACGCTGACTAGAGTCTGTCCACACATGCATGCCTGAAGGTTGTGCCAGGAGACGTGTCAGACCACTGTTACCAGAGAAGGGTGTATACAAAGAGTTGGAGTAAAACTGATGGCGGAGTTTCTGGCATAAGATAAAACTACTTGAACATCTATGCGAGAACTTTCCTACTCCAACAATCAATCCTCTTGAGACCTTAATTGAGTAAAGCGTCAGGCTTAATGATATTAAGTTTTTCCATTACCTTACTCTTATATCTCTGTAAACTTTTGGCGATAAGTTTGAAGTTGTTCAATATAGTCACAACCTTGGGATTGATCTTCCTAGCGGTGCCCCCATTATAGTGCTCCTCTAGCCAGATCGTAACACCCCCTGCCTTACAAGGAAGATCAGATGAACTACAAATAATTAGCACCTCTAACAGGAAATTAATGTGGCAAGCCCAGAAACCTCTCAGAACAGGTCCTGGTAGGAAGAGTTGGTGTTTGGATTGCCTGATAATGGGGCTGACCAGAATCTAATAGAATTATAAGTGGAAATTTATCTCCAGGAACCTTGTATTGACTAGAACATAGATATCATCTAATGGTGGAATCTTCCTGAATATTGACTGCCAAATCTAGTTTTAATAACCTGAGATTATCTTTCTGTTCCTGCTATAAGGTATTATTCTACTCTTAATTGGTTTCAATTGGGTATTATATTAACAATTGCTCATAGTGTCTCCTCTGAGCAAGCATTTTCTGTAGCAGGGGATCTTGTTACCAAAAAAAGAAACTGTCTGAAAACTGATACTGTGCAGCTCCTTATGCTTAAGAAGGCCTGGCTTGGGTTTCTGGAGTATAAAAAGGAGGAATATATAGAAGAATTGCTAGGTGAGGAGGGAGATTATGAGGCAGATGGTGAAAGTGCTGCTGGGAGTGAGGAAGGTGAAGACACTATTATAGTTTAGTAATAAAGAACATATCCTATTGCTTTTCCAGGAGTGTGGGTAGTCAGAGGCTTATGTGATTGAAGAGGAGACATGAGCCAATAGATATAAGCCATGAAATATAAGAAACAAAATGATGGAGTGCGGAGCACGAGGTAACCCCATCGTGGTATGTTAGTTAGCTGGGTAGCTAGGGCATAGCTGTGGGAGTGGGAGCGGGACTGGTGTTTCCTGTGTGTGTGGGTTGTCACCCCACAGAGTGGGCGGAGCTGTACTTAGTCTGAGCAACGGCACCACTCCTGATATATAGCATGTCCATGTAACGTCCATAGAACATCATCAGAGCAACAACGACGATCACTTCTATCTCTTCTTATATCAAGGTTTTTCCTGCGCACGAGTGAGCTGCCCGGCGAGCGGCATTAGACTCTCAAGGTTGCTATCACAAAAACCTTGATGCAGAAGAAAAGTACATAGGTCCAGGATGCGGTGGGGGGTCAAAGTGATAATAGTTGTGTGAGTGAACTTATAATCTATTAGCCTCAATCATGCACAAGAAGTTGTGATAATCGATCACTCAATTAGAGTTCGTTGTTGGGCCTCTGGTGCCCCCAAAAACACGGGCCCCTGGCCCCATTCCACGCCCCGGCCGTTAACCAGCCCGGGGCAGGGTGTTTTTGTAGTCTTTCCCCACCCCGTCATCTGCAAGGGGCCCTGTCCCGCCCATGCCCTGAACAGGCCCCCATCAATTTTGGGTGGCAAGAAATGGGGCCCCGTCCAGGAAAAGACCAGGGTCAGGCGGCGGACAGGGGTAGGGCGGTAAGGATGAACAAAATACACCCCCAGGCCGTGTAATCGCGGGGCTGCAATGGGTAAAACCCGCCCCGCCCCGTAATGAATACTACACTCAATCATGCTCGGCACGAGGATCCACCTCGGCGCCAAGGACTCCTTTCGAGTCTACCCTGCTCAGCATGAAAACTGTTGTGGAGATCGCTTAAGTGATCTAAACAAAAACCCCACGAGCGGTTAGTCGGATTATGAGAACAGTGGCTATCTTGGTAACCAGAACCACCCCAGCATCCCGGAAGCTGAAAGGACTCTTGTCTGACCTTTCTGAAGGGTTTCAACAAACAATCGTGGACAAGACTTTTGACGAGGAGGCCCTCCAACAGTACTGGCAGCTAGTGGGAAAACAAAAAAAAAACATGTCCAATAGACGCAGGCTTACGGAAGCTACGGTTGTTACTTCAGAAACAGTTCTGTTGTTAAGGGAGGAGTGGGAGAGAGTTGATGTAGCCAAGACTGCTTGGATCGCTAACCGGTGGGTGCGCTTACTCAAAACCGTCTCTGCGGCCAGAACAGCTGCTCCACTTGGCACTTCTGGTGGAGAAAGAAGGGGGGCATTCACCCTAGTCATGGTTGAGGCGGTTGGGAGAGATGAGGTGGAGGACCTCTGGGAAGCAGTTGAGGAATTGGAGGTTGGTGGAGAAAGTGGTAGTGAGGATAGTGGGGGGGTCATAGGGGATGTCATTCGAGTGAGGAGGAGGCATTAATTGTTACTTCATTAAAGGAATTCCATCAATTGGGTGATTAATTCATCTTCTATTAGTATAAGGATATCATCTTTTGTTATGAGAAGGTATATAATGCTTGAATTCAATTGCTTTGGATCGGGGGAGGTGCTAGGATCCCCGCCTAATGTGGTGCCGATTGCGCTATAGGCGCTGAGCCGGATCTGGGTTAAGAGCCGTTTCACAATAAATGACGTTACTCCCGCCTCTCCCGCTGCTGCTTCAAAGTATGCCTCATAACCATTTTCTCAACCAAGCTAGTTTATACTCTAATTTCATTACTAGTGACCCTGTCAGCAAGGTAGATATACTAACCTTCCCTTTAGTACGTAAGCTACCTAGTTTCAATATTCCCACCACTAGTGTAGATTGCTATTGACCCCGCAGAAGTTTCCTCTCGCTGATACACTTGTACGGCACATTGCTCCCACTCAGGGCTCTCTCTCCTTGTCCTGAAGGCCCGTGTTAGTGACCGGTGAGTCTGGGGACCCACTTTTTAACCCATTACTTTGTCCTCTTACTAACGGTGAAATACGTCAGCCTTTGCCATAGGTTATTTGTTGGAGGATGGTTGTTTGTTCCATACGCTTACATTCTCGGGGTCATGTTGGTTCTTCGCATGCCCATTCTGCTCGCTATGGTGGTTTCTTTGCCCCGGTGGGGGATACGACATCTGTATCCAGGTGTCCAAACTCGCGGGAGTTGGCTCATGGTGGCTTGCTGTTTTTGTGTTACTTCTTTACCGGCATCTTTGGAATTTGATCTTTTCGTAACGCTAGAACACCTGATAGCCACAACAGAGCGACCAAAGCACGACCCACCAGTTAGGTGCACAGTGCGGTAGAGTGTTGTCATCGATAGGCCAACCCGGCAGACCACAGGTACGGGAGTACTCCCACTCTGGTAGTCATCCACAATCACTCGTTCATTATTTGCAGTCAGTGTTGGAACAACCTTCCATATGTGGCAATGGGTATTTCATGTATTGGGGGAGTGAACCAGCCAGGATGTCACAGTTGAGAGTATGAGCTAGTATAGACATCATTGACAATAGACTGTGACTGCTTATCCTGGTATAAGTATCAGGGATGTCCCACTCTTAGAGATAGTAAGACGAAGAATATAACAAGAAGAATGAGTTGCTACAACAGGTTATAAGGCCGGTATAGTGAATTGAGTGGCAGAAGAAAGAAAGAAAACCATTGTGCTATACACACTCCATACATCTGAACACCCTGAATTCTTCTTTCTATCTCCCTTATCTTTATTCTATTCAATCTCAAAATGCAAGTAATATCAGCAAAGGACCTCCTCTTCTCAGAGACAGAAGGAATGTATAGAACGAAGTATGGTGATATGCTGAAGTTAAATAGCTTTAACTATCGCCAATGGGCCACAATATTCATATTTTTTTTCAGTTAGGAAATGCTCACAATAGCCCTTGAAGATGAGGAAGCAACATTTGCCTCAGCAGGAACAAAATCAGACTGACTGGGTTATGTGTAAGGAGAAGGCCTTAGTGCTAATCTATAATTTTTGAATACAGAGCAGCAGAATATCGATGATTGTGAAACCGTGGCCATTGAAACGAACGAGTAATGGGCTGTGAAACCAGACGAAACAAAATGCCAAGCGCTTACTCATGATTGCACAACTAAAGGGGGTAAAAAAACTCTTCTCTTCTCTCTACTCACTCTCACTAATATCAACTAACAGTAAAGACAGGAGTATATATCAACAACAAAACAATTATATCCCCCCATCCAGGTGTGTCCCTCACTCCATTTGCAAACTCCAAAGCGAACAAAGGAAAGACAAAGTTTCACCTCTCTTAATCTCCAGACATTGCTCTCCAGCCTTCAGCATGGCCATTTGCGATCCTTCCACGCAGCAGCTCATGATCCTTCCATATGGCCGGCCATGATCCTTCAGTACATTCCCATCAAAGCGCCTTCCCTGAAAAAACCCAAATGCACCCAACCATGCCCAGAGCCAAAACGCGCTACCAGAAAACAAAATGAAAAACTATTGTGCCAGGGGGCCAAGCAGCAACACACAATTTTCAACAATAATATCTGCTTATCAGTTACTCTGGAGCATATGGAGGATATCAATACTACTTGTGGACTGTGGCAAAAGCTTAACAATAAGTTTGACACAGTCAATTCCCATGCAGGCAAACTGAATATTCCTTAGAGTTTTAACCACTCTGGAGCTCAGCCAGGTCTGAGAATTGAGGACTATCTGGCCATACTACTCCGTTTCCAAAAGACTCTTGAACGAACAGACAGTACCAGCACAGATAAAACATTTAAAGTATATCTCCTTTCAATTCTTCTAAATAATATGATAACTATATTGATATCTTTATAGAGAAAGAGGATTAGTGTACAATCGATAGCCTTATAAAAAGACCTTTACAATGCAAGAAAACACTACACTCATGTTGGGAAAGCATCTCCAAACTGAATTCAATGATAACTACCAACTCGGCTCATATTACCTGTATAGAAGATGGCACTTGTGGTCATACAAGACCACCAGTGTTGAGAGGTTGCTATAACAGATATCATAGAGAAAGCATCCATGACCCTTATAGAGGTTGTCAAATTGCCACCAATCGACTACAAGATATGTCTAATAGGACTTCCTCAGGCACATGGTAGTACTGTAGTATTACAAAACATAGTCACCAAAACTGCAATGTTCATAGGCATAGACTAGAGTCTCGATGATTGTATACTGCCTTCAAGAATAGATATAGGCACCAATTAGCAGATATTGCCTATATTTCAGAAATAAGCCATGCCCTCATCCTCACATATTAAAAAAAAGATTGGTCCAGATTATATGCCAAGTGGGTACTAGACTCTGGCACCACTCAGTACTGGACCCAAAACTGGTCGGACTTCTGGTCCTTTGAGCAATATGCTAAAGTGGTTAGGACCTATCTTGAAGATGAGACTTGGGTACCAGCTATCGCACATGGCTGGATCGGGTTACTGCTGCCATCCCACAACTGATATAGTGATGTCAGTACTCTATTTATTCTCTATCTAAGCTCGTCTCTTGTATTCATCAGTAAGCTCTCAATGGACTTTGATATCAAGTTTAGTAGTAATGTCTATTATATTTCCCATCATAAGAGTTCAGAACCAGATGCTATCATTTTAGGCAGCTTGAAAGATAGCTTTTGGAGGATGGTTACAGTGCCACAAGAGCTTTAAGGATAAAGCCCTCCACAATATGCAATATTAACCAAAGCAGTATAGTCTCAGATACTAATGCTTGAAAGGTGGTACCAGCCTCTTGGCCACCTGAAAGTTTACTCAGTACACATAATAGTAGGTAAAGAGGAAAGAAGAGAGGAAGGTCAGTTTAGTGTGAGCTGTAATATATATGTAAATACTAAGTAGTGGAGATGCTTTGAAAGAAGGCCTGTAGAGCGAGCATCTGAGCTATTTGACTTTGTTCATTCCAATCTGTATGGGCCCATATTCATTGCTTCTTGTAGTAGAGCCTAGTACTTTATCATTTATATTAATGACTTTGGCAACCATACCTAAGTGTTCTTACTTGTGAACAAGAACTTGAACACTATTACTTTTTGCTTTCTGGAGCTGACATCCTGGATATAGACCTACTTCCACCACTTGAAGTACAAGATTAAATCATTTCAGTGTGACAATAGTAAATGCAAATACAATAACTCCTTGTTTTATAGTATCCTGTGGGCTACTGGGATTCAGCATGAACCAGTATCAGGTTACACCCAACACAAAAATTGTGTTACCAAATGGATGACTTGTATAATCACGACGAAAGCATAGACATTACTTCAAGATGCAAAACTGCTAGTAGGGTTTTGAGCCAAAGCTGTACAGTCAGTGACCTATCTACATACCCACTCTCCCACATGGTTAAATGGTAGAAAGACCCCATATGAACTGCTGTATATGAAAAGGCCTATACCATATTCTCTTAGGTGGTTTGGTTGTCTAGCATACAAACTTGTACCAAAGCCACAATGAATGGAAAAGAAGTTCGGCCATCAGTCCCAAGAGTGTATAATGGTTGTCTATATACACTGGACTAGGGTGATTTGGAGCGTGTAGAACCAATCTACAATGCAGGTCATTAATGCATCTGATGTGAAGTTTAAGGACAATGAGCTGCCGAATTTACAAGCTGGTAATAAGATATTAGAATCTGTACTAAAAGATTATAATACGTTGACTACCATCTAGTTTAATAATGATAATGATAATGACAATGATGACCATGGTAATACTATCAATGAATATTGTAGTACAGATGGCTATCACAAAAGAGAGCTACAAGGCAATGGAGGTGGTAGATGTACCACTCCAGGGACTTTGAAAGCGAATCACATGACTGATAATTGTGAGGCTGAGGAGGTTGGAGAACCAGATCAAGGCTTGCCGCCTGTGGATCTTGGTCGATCACTTTCTTCCAGTTACCAAGTCCTAACTAGTACTGAAGGTGTTCATACCCTACCAGCAATGATGTCAATTCCCTGAAGTTAGGTGTTCAAAGTGAGACTAATTCTCCTCCAGTCCTCTGCTATTCTGTGTGGAGAAGAAATGCACAGGCTACAGTTTCCATCTGAATTGGCAAAGGGGTTCAAAGTCCTACCTTTACAGAGCAGAGCAGTAAAAGGCCTGACATTGACATTGAGTCATCATAGTACAAAGATACAATTGAGCTTAGATGCTGGCAAGAAGCAATGTGAGAAGAGTATGCCTCCCTGATCAAGCATGGAATATGGATACTGTAAGACAGAGATACAGATACTAATAAGAGACCAATAAGCTACAAATGGGTCTATAGAATAAAGCTAAATGCTGATAGTAAGAAGAAAGACAGGAACAGGCTTGTGATTAAAAGGTACAAGCAAGTCAGTGGGATTGACTATGGTAAAACATTTGCTCCTGTTGCACATCTGAGCACATTGCATATGTTACTAGTGCAGACAGTATTAAGAGGTTCATATATCTATCAGATGGATGTTAAAACTGTTTTCCTGTATTCCAAGATTGATGGTATTATCTTGATGGAGCAACCACCTGGTATTGATTAGCTAGATAAATCCTGTGGCAATAAGGTGTGTCAGTTGCAGAAGGCACTCTATGGGTTGAAACAGGCACTGTGTCTCGTTTGAGGAAATTGGTAGTACATTCATTACAATAGGATTTGAGCAATCCCTGTCTAATACAAATCTCAATATATACTTTACAGTTATTCTAATTCTTTATCTAGATAATATACTGATTGCCTCACCAGATATCATGATGGTGGAGAGAACAAAGCAACAAATCTATGGACACTATCAGATAAAGGATCTGAGCTGTGTACAACAGTTCCTCTGACTCAAGATCCATCATGGAAAGGGTGTTCTTTCAGTTTGGCAGCCAGGACTGACTGATCTGTAGAATACTACAACGCTTCGGAATGAGTAACTGCAATGGAGTTGCAACTTCTGTAGAAATCCTATGTTGATGTGATTTAAGTACTAAAAGTATTACTGCCAAACCTCTTTCATCAAAGCTCATACCTGAGGAGCAACACTATTAGCAGAAAAATGATTGCAAGCATTATGTACCCTACAGTTGGTACATGATCTGACCATGGCTATACTATATTGGGTCTCAGTAGATTCAACATCTCAGGTACCAAAGAGAATTCTCTGGCAGCTAAACATATATTCTGGAACTTGAAATCTACTGTTTGCCAAGACTTAGCTACAGTCAAGATGATTAGGAATGGGTTGTCTACTCTGATACTGACTGGGCAGGAGACACAGCAGACAGAAAGTCAATCTGAGAATATTTGTATCTAAGTCACTTGTATTCGTGATAGTGAAGTAGATGAAGTGAACAAAATATATCTTTAAGACTCATATATTAATTCAAGCTTATATGTTCTCTCTAACTAGAAGGAAAATACACTTCTATTTATACCCTTCAATGGTTACATGAACAGTGTCCCATATCAAGGAGATTGATAGAAGCTGCTAGAATCTTGTAGCATAACAACAAGTCATATGACTGTGTCAAGTGACCAACATGGTCACACCACCATACAGGAATAGAATAAGATCATTTTAAACACTTCCAGTATGGTTCCACTCCCAGCCTATTAGACAGCCATTCAAATGTAACCTTAACCAATCCCTTGGTACAGATATTTGCCAAATTGTGTTCTGTGCTAACTGCTCTCACATCGATCTTCCCTGCTTCCCACTGCTCTCTAGTATGGTGATGCTGAATATCGATATATTTTGTTCAGTTGGAAAGGCCTGTATTCTCGTTAAGCGGAATGGCTTGTTACGATATCCTACTACTAGTATTACTGGCGTCAGGTAATGACCTCCATAGTCTTCGCAACTGTCCAAGAGCTCCTTGAGTCTCTGGGCCCTATCTTAGTATTTCCACTTAAGAATTTGTTTCTCGCCAGCACTGAGAGTGCCGGTCTTATCCTGTTAACTGGCCCTGCTTAGCGGATAGGTTCTCGACTCTATGTTCATTCTGTCTAGCGGAGGTGGTTGGAGCCTAAAGGTTTTTGTATTGTAAATAACCTAAAGTAGTAGATAGGAAATAACAGTAGATGGTTGCGTAAAAAGCTAACTCATTAATGAAAACCTGACCTTTATATAGTCCTCTTCCCATAACCCTAACCCAGCCCTGATCCTCAAGCAAAGTCAGGTGTGAAATCCATCACAGGAGTCAACTGGGTCATGTGTGCAAACATAAAACATCTTATGACATCTAAATGACGTCATGTGCGAAAGCATAAATCAAAGGCAATATCAATCAAAATATAAACAACTCACCGGACCTACTAACAAGGTCATGCACCAAACATAAATGAGTCTGCCTTGCAGGTAAGCCTTACTGGCCAGTCTAGACTCTCACTATGACGTTAACTGTACATCATGTGCGAAATACAATCAAACATAAATGAGCTCCATGAGCTGCCAATAAGGTCATGTGCGTAAAAGAATAATTTAACTGCATGACCTCTATATAAGGTCATGCATGAAACCTTTTCCTTGCTTCTGTCACCTGGCTAGCCCTCCTCTAGCCAGATTGTGATATTAGCTCCCCACTCCCACATCCTGGGTCCCTGAGAATATGCCTATCGTCACCTCCTTCTCCTTTCCTCGACGGATGCTACGTGGCTGCATGTAACGACCCAGCATACATGAGCTATGGCAGGCGGAACCTATACCCATCCAGGGAGCCAGGAGGCGAACTGGTAGGAACCAGCAGGCAAGTAAGTACTTGACCTACGGAGACCCGATGGCCCAGGCTCCGAGAATGAACAGAATTGGCTGGTCAGGGACTTAGCTACCTGGATACACCCAGGAGCGGTGTCAGCATACTTAGGGACGTCTGAAGAGGTAGTTGCTCAGCTAGGCCGGGTAACTGGAGAAATGTCAGAAGCGTCTATCTCTGGAAACGGGATAGACAGGGTAACTCTGAAAAGTTATCTTGTCCACCGGACAGGTTACCCTACCCTCAAGATCAGGTTACCCTGCCGTGGGTCTTAAGTTACCCTGCCCAAGGGCCGGGGTTACCCTACCTTTCAATACAAAGTCCCAGGGGTAGTGGGGAAAAAATGACTAGAATGTTTGTCGCGTGAAGCCATGCATGATACTGGAATCGGGGGTTCCGGGGGATGCTATTGGGCGAGCTACGTAGATTCGAGGAAGCTGTAAATTGGACATATTATTCCTATCATACCCCTCCGGCCCCGCCTTGAGGCCCGGACGTCATGGGCAAACGGTTGTCTAGTTGTGGGCAGTCTGGCAAAGAGGAATCTTTGCAGACATGCTTGCAACACCATATATGTCACTGCAGTCCGGTCGACCGTAAGCTGTTCCCAGGATATACAAGGGGGCGTAGGCTGGAAGGTGGAGTACCTCCTCCAAGTTGTTCAGAGGAGAACGGACCAAATCTGACGGAGTTAGCGGTGTGTTAACAATGGGGGTCCCGAAGGTAGTCCTGGGTGGTGCTGGGGCAACTGGCAGAGTTTTACACCTACCAAGCCCGAACGTGCTCCCAACGCTATAGGCTATGAAAGGGAAGTGCAGAGACACTAAAAGCATGATTCCTACCACAGGTAAGGTAGATCCGAGGTAGTGGTCATGGGTAGCACCCATTGGATCACTCGCGGACTACTGTGCCCTGCGGAAGACACCGGAAGCCCGAGACCCGTAAATATTAAACAGATAAACCGCTCACGGCAGCCTCTGGAGTCAAGTAGAGATTAATGCATATGGGAAGGGTGTCATAGATAGTCTAGTTCATGTGGTGCCTTGACTGTTAGCCACTAGCAAGACACCAAGACGCAGAAGTTTTCACTCGGGTGGGCAAAATAGAAATGCACCGAAGAAACGATAACCGTATAAGATGAACACCGACCAGAGCGTGTCGACACATGCATGCCTGAAGGGTGTGCCAGGAGACGTGTTGGACCACCCTTAGTGGAGAAGGGTGTGCTCGCATGGTTGGAGTAAACTGATAGGGGAGTTTCTGGCATAAGATAAAACTACTTGAAAGTCTATGCGAGAACTCTCCTACTCCAACAAGCAATCCTCACGAGACCTTAATTGAGTGATGCATCAGGCTTAAAGATATTAAGTTTTACCGTTTACTTTACTCTTACCTTGGTGTGAACTTTTGGCAATAAGTTTGAATTTGTTCGGTGCTGTCGCAACCTTGGGATCCATCTTCCTAGGGCTGCCCCCGTTACAGTATATCGTTAAGCGAGCTCCTCCCGCAACTCCTCTCCTGATTAATTCTTTTCGACCTTTGGCACTAACCTTGCATGAATACTGGTAATCCTGCCTGGAACAGGTAGCCCAGGGTGGAAAGCGCAATGGCTAGGACCGAACTTTGAGCTAGAATGGAATCAAACCCAGATTCAGACCTTGACCTTGGGAAGAACTCCGCGAACATATTTCGTGCGTCGGTTTTCGCGGATGTCCGCAGTATTGAATGAGATGGTCACCAGTTGCTTCCACAAGCCCCCCCTATTCAGGTACCTGATGAATGTGTTGATCTTATGATTACAGACCCTCATGCTGTGCCCCTTTCGTTCTTTCAAGATTCCGCCCTCGTCTACACCATGCCCCCTCCCCCGCCACAAGGGGTACTATTTAGCAACTTCTCCCATGAGTTCGTTGAACCTTTCATCACGCGGGAGGTATCCAAGTGGATGGAGGACGCGAAGCGCGAACTAAAGAACTGGAATGCCCAGCCGTAGCAGGTGTTCCGTAAACAGATTACTATGGCAGTGGTGGAATGGTTGAAAGTACAGCAGGAGGCATACCTGCGAATGCTAAGAGACCGGAAGGCATTGAAGGATCGTATGGCAGCACTAGAAAGGGCCTTCGCAGAGGGTTCTAGTATTGATGCTGAGAATGACGTACAGATGATAGAGGCGGCGCCCCCACTCCCACTCGTCCACACGAAGCCAGGGAACTTCGGGATGGAACTGGCTATGAGACCCTGGGATGAACAGTGGAGGGTGTACCTAAGTCCTGTGGGTATACGGATGTTGGAGAGCCTCAAGGGTCAAGGCTACAGCTATAACTCGTCCTTCACAAGAGCATCAACAGGCTCTCTGTCTGTCCTCTCCTCGATCGCCCACAGTGGTTCAGGAAGTCCGGCAATTGGACCAACCGATAGGTGTCATGTTAGGAAAAGGACATTGAAGCCAAATGGTATCACGGCACCAGATACACCTGACCCTACGTCTTGGCCGACCCCTGCTCCCATTAACCCTCCTGCAACACTGTCAGTTGCAACTCCCGTACCTCATATCGCTCCCCCAAGACCTAGACCTTTACCCGTCTCCTTGCCCGCTCCTGATACCTGTCCTGCCACAGCCTTCCCGCCAGGAGTATTGGCTACCCCAGGGTTGCGACCACTTTGCGCGGCAGCACCTCGATTTTTCGAACAGGTAAGGCGCCAGGAAGAGCGGGTACCTAGGGCTGCATCAGGAGGGACTCCGATCCCCGGACCTAGGACACCTGCTCGGTCTGTTCCTTGGGCACCCATGATTCCCACTGCTCCTTGGAAACCGACTCCTTCTTCTGTGCTCCCTACAATCACGAGTGGCGAGTCAGACAGCCAAGACGAGTTTTGACTGTCGGGCTGCAAATCGGAAGAAACTCATCTGGGGTGGATATATTACCACACATATGGGTGCAGGAAGGAACCACAGACTCCCGTGAGGCATCGAAGAAGGCAGAAGGAAGGAGATGGACGGCTAACAGGTGGGTATTGTGGCTCATAGAGGCACGTTGGCCCCCCGATGCAACCCCTGAGCTGCCCAGAGCTACAGGCATTTCTGCGGATAACTCAGGTGGTGCCTAACCCAACTCCTGTGAGTGGGTGACGCCCTGTTCCACCAGCGGCATCAGTACCATCAGGGGCTAACCCCCCCGGGGATGGGAATCAGGATGGCCAGGAGGAATGGTTTGATGGGTATGATAGACCATGGGAGATACCAGGCGGAAACGCTGGGGATGGTGGAGATGGAAATGCGCCTCCTGGAGGTGGTGCAACCGGAGCGGGAGGAGATCCAGGGGACTCTGACCATGACAGTTCGGATGATGATGATGCCGATTCTCTCCCTGATGTGACTCGCTTTCTCGGCACTCTTGAGGAAGATTGGAGTGATGAGAAGAAACGACGGTGGGACTGCTCTGCTAAGAAGCTACAATGGGAATTCTGGAGCAGATCGACCACATGGCCATCCTCCGGACAGTGGCAAATGAAGCCAGGGAAGTTGAGCGGTATTCCGGCATTCAAGGGAAAGGTTACCGAACTTGCAACCTTCCTAACGCTAGTGGAGGTCAAGTTCGAATACTTTGCAGGGTGCAGGTTGAGCGGTATGGACAATGTAAACCTGGTGATCCCCCTCTTAGAAGATACCGCCCAAGCACGGTATCGCGGGCTGCACTCAGACATCAACAAAGAGGCAGCCAAGCGTACTGGCGTTCCTGTTAACAACAGTAACCCATTGAGAACGTGGAACGGATTCCGGGAACGACAGGAACGAAGTTTCGCCACTGACCAAGTGGACCGAGACCGATCCCTTCTTGAATAGGGAGACCTGGTGATAAAGCCACATTACATTGATGAGAAGCTGGACAAGATAATTGACTACATGTATATACTTAGCTATACAGATCCAGTACGGGTACGAGACAAGGTACGGTCGGGTATTACCCCGGAAGTTCGCAACGCGTGGGCACTCAAGGAGCCCGATCCAACTGACTTGAACAACTACCTTGATCTTCTGCGGAAACTTGGACACACACTGGAAGACAACACCCGGTTCAGGAACAGGGTTATCCATCCTGTCTGACGGTCTCAGCTAATGGAAAGAAAGGATGGTAGGTCATCGACTTCACAGAGGTTTAAGAAGAAGGACAAAGGTGCGGGCAGACCAAACCAGAGGTCTGCCAAAGCAACTAATTTCAATGCGGGGAAACGAGCAAGGCCGGCGACTTCGGAGTATGCAATAGTGCATGAGGAAATCCTGTCGACTCAGACTGAATGTCGGAGAAAGTACAATCAGTGCACTAAGTGTGCACAAAGTGGTCACTTCTGGAGGAAGTGTACCACCACGTCCCCAGTCGTTAGTTCATCCAAACAGGCTCCTGGGTTGAAATGGTCAGCCCCGGCAAGCGAGTCTACAGGGACAGACAAGCGGTTGAAGCGCATTGAAGCGCCACCTCTGGGTTCATTGTCAAAGATACTTGAAGTCTGCCAGGCATCACCTCAGATCATGGAGGTTGATACTGACGGACCGGAATAGGTAAGAACCCATTCTGTTCAAGGGGTAACCTTATTAACCCATAACTATAGACCCCTGAGGGATCAATGGACATGAGCCACGGAGGTGGCTTCGGAGATGGGTAAGTACCCTTCTACCACATAAACGACCCTGATACTGACTACACCCAGGTGGTGTGGGCAGGTCGGTGTTGTGGGCCGTGCGCGGTGGACTGGACTATCTCTCCTTTGTTGGGTTTCTGGTTATTTCGTTTGTTCTAGTTATACGTATTTCTTGCAGGATTTCCTTAGCTGGAAGGGCAAGTCATAGGACATTATTTCGGTTGAGGCAGGGTGAGGTCCTGCGCGAGGAGACGCTCGACATTGGGGCAGCAAGGCTGCTTCACTTGGAACCGGTCCAACCATGGACTGCTACCCCTCTCGGGGAAAAAATTGTTATGTTTAGTACAAGCGGAATTGGTTCAGGCTGGACTTGATCAAATAAATGATGCTATTTTCAAGTTTACCTGAGGAGGGTTCAGTACCCGAAATCATGCTGGCGTGATAGCAAACACCATAGTTTTTAATAAAAAGATGAATGACTATCCTTTAATGTTTACCGACCCGTTGTGGCCGCTCTTGTGTCAAAAGGCACGAGACCAAAGGGAATTACTAAGCCAAGATGACTAAGTGACCAAGACAAGTGAAGAGGCAGAAGCGTGACAACTTGCCTTGTCATACTAAGTCTATCCACCCACGGGTCAGGTTAGACTGGAAAATAGAAGCTAGATCAGTTACCGCGGAAGCGCTCCTGCTACTTGATAGTGGAGCTACTGCACCGGTGCTTAATAGCCAATGGGTTAAGCAGACTCAGGCACCTTGTGTACGATGAAAGGTACACGTGCCGGTAAGCAATGCTAGCGGTAATCACATTCCCGGGTCAGGTGTACACTATACCAAGTCCTTAGAAATGACGATAGGTGACCACCACAATGAGATGCCCTTTGAAGTCGGAGATAGGCCCAACACCAAGGTGGATGGGTACCTTCCTATGTCTTGGTTGAGAGACCATAACCCCGACATAGATTGGAAGACCGGATCACTAACCTGGCGCTGAGATTTCTGCAAGGCTAACTGCCTGGCAGAGCAGGGGCAGTTAGAGTTCATGACCGATGAAGAGTTACAAGCCGAAGAGCCTAGTAATGTGTACCTATTGGGAATAGTGCAATTCTCCGACAAGGAAGGTGCGGACATTACGGTTAAGCTACTTCCTGAGTACAAGGACTATGGGGATATCTTCAGTCAAGAACGGATTGAGGGGTTACAGGAGCACTAGAAGTACGACCATACAATCGAGCTGCAACCCGGAACTCAACCTCCGTTGGGACCTATCTATCCGTTATCAGAAAAGGAGCTTGTGGCACTCTGGGAATATGTCAAGGACATGCTGCGAACGTGCACGCTATGGCGATCCAGTTCCTCCGCAGCAGCCACTATCGTCGTCTTGCCAAAACTAGATGGTATATTAAGACTGGTAATAGATTACCGAGGGCTGCACAAAATCATGGTGAAGAGCAAGCATCCTCTACTGTTGATGAACGAACTACGAGATAGGTTAGGGAACACCATTGTGTTCACCAAGTTGGACTTAAAGAACGGCTACTACCTTCTGAGGATGGCAGAAGGTGAGGAATGGAAGACGGCCTTCCACTGCAGATATGGACTATATGAATACACGGTCATGCCTTTTGGGTTGCGTAATGCCCCGGCAAATTTCCAAAGCATGATATATGAGGTCTTTCGGGATCTCATGGACGAACCAGTCATCGCCCACATAGATGACATCCTGATCTACTAAGAAACTATGGAAGAACACGTCGCGATGGTGAGGCATGTGATGGAGAAATTGTGGAAAGCTAGGCTATGTGCAAGCTTGAAGAAGTCCAGTTTCCACCAACGGGAGCTTGAATTGTGTGGATACAAGATCTCCGATATGGAGACCTCTATGTTGTCGGAGAAGGTGCAGACAATTAGGGATTGGGCACTACCAACATGCGTCGTGGACGTTCAAAGCTTTATGGGCTTTGCCAACCTCTATCGTCGGTTCATAGAAGGGTTCAGCAAGATAGCGAAACCTGTGACTGACTTGACAAAGAAGGATGACCGATGGGAATGGACACATGCGTGTGAGCAGGCCTTCAACCATTGGAAGGAAGCGTTTACGTCCAAACCTATCGCAGCACATTTTGACCATGAACGGCCAACCCCGCTGGAAACCGACGCTAGTGACTTCGCATTAGGAGCCGTTCTCTCCCAGTTCTGTGACGATGAGAGATGGCATCCACTCGCCTACCCCAGTAGGAAGTTTCACCCAGCGCTCATTAATTATGATGTCCATGACAAGGAAATGACGGCCATCATGGCAGCATTCAAGGAATGGGATCCTTTGCTATGCTCGGTAACTGACCAGTTGGTGATCTATACGGATCATAAGAATTTGGAGTACTTCAATAGTACCAAGGTCCTTAACCAAAGGTAGCACCGCTGGGCTGGGTTCCTGCAACCGTTTAAGTTCAAGGTGGTTTACCAAGAAGGACGGTTGAATGAGAAGGCAGGTGCTTTGTCGCGGCGTAGGGACTACTGCCCTGAAGGGGGGAATGATTTTCCACCACAGTCGTTTTTTTGCCCCGGACAGCAGGTTGGGAGCCAGGAACGGGACATCTTCTGACTACAAGTGTTGTAGGTGTGCCAAGGATTTCGGCTCCAGTCTTCCATTTTGGATCAACTGTGGGTAGCGATAACCGAAGAAAAGGAGTACTTAAGAATCCAGAAGGCAACAGGTGACAGTAACAAAGAGGTCGACCCACATTTCACGATGGAAAAGGGCTTACTCCTATACAAGAACAGGTGGTATGTTCCCAAGGGTCGGAATCTGAAGCAGACGATCATAAAGGCAGAACATGACTCCCGAATAGTGGGACACTTCGGGACTTACAAGACCATTGACAGGGTTAGGCTTAACTTCTGTTGGTCTAAGATAGATGAGCACATCACCGCCTACGTGCGGACATTTGATGCATGCCAAAGAAATAAATCCATCAGGCACAAGAGGTTCTGGCTGCTGGAACCTATTGATGTTTCTATGTCACCGTGGACAACGATTGCAATGGATTTCATTGGAGCGCTGCCATAGTCAGAAGGGTATACCAAGATCTGGGTCGTAGCGAACAGATTCTCGAAAATGGCCAGTTTCATACTCCTGACCACGGAGGTACCTATCAAGGGGCTTGACTTGATATTCCTGCAGGAAGTTTGGTGCCTTCATGGACTCCCCAAGTCAATCATCTCCGACCGAGATAGTCAATTCACATGCAAGTTCTGGATGAGTCTAATGCACTTGTTGTAAGTGAAACTAAACGTTTCGACTGCATTCCACCCTGAGACTGATGGGCAAACCGAGAGGGTTAATCAGAGACTAGAGCAGTACTTGCATAGTTACCGTTCCTATCAACAAGATGATTGGGTTTCGCTGACACCCCTTGCGGAGTATGCGTAGAACACCTCAACATCAGAATCCACCAGGTTGTCACCCTTTGAGATCAACTATGGGTTTAACCCAAGGACAAACTGGTCCAGTATCCTGTCTGATAACCAAGGAATACACCCTAGTAGTGAGCTCGTGGTTAAGAAATGGGAAGGAACCTGGGCAGAGATTTGAGAAACTATCCAACGGGCACAGGTAAGGCAACGGAAATGGCATGACCAGAAAAGGTTGCCATCACCGGACTATATTACCCGGGAGGATGTGGCTGCTGGGGGGGCAAAGAAAGCGGACCCAGTGATGTTGAACCGAAAAAACATCTGCAGGAACCGTCCAATGGAGAAGCTGGACCGCCGGATGTTTGGCCTTTTGTGGTCAAACGTCGGGTGGGTAACTGTGCCTACGAACTCTAACTGCCTACTAGATGGAGCATTCACCCAGTTTTCAATGTCCAGTTGCTCGAACCCTATCGTGAGGATCTGGAAGCAGGGAGGATAAAGGAAGCGCCCACCCTGGAACTTGTAGGCAAAGAGCCCAGTTATGTTATCGAAGCTGTTGTGGACAGCCTATGGTACGGAGGAGCGAAGGGGAGGTTTTTGTCCCGCTTCGGCCAGTACCTGGTTTCAGGGGAAGGCTGCGGGGCCGAGGGGAACTCATGGGAGCCCTATAGGATGCTTGAAGGGACAGGCTTACAGGCCATTGGGGATTTCCACCAAAGATATCCGTCCAAGCCCAGGGACCATATGGTCTTGGGGGAATCGTTTCCTGGAAATCAGAGGCAACGCTAGCAGTCTGGGACGGACCGTAGAGAAGAGGGGAGTGATGTAACGACCCAGCATACATGAGCTATGGCAGGCAGAACCTATACCCATACAGGGCGCCAGGAGGCGAACTGGTAGGAACCGGCAGGCAAGTAAGTACTTGACCTACGGAGACCAGATGCCCCGGGCTGTGAGAATGAACAGAATTGGCTGGTCAGGGACTTAGGTACCTAGATACACCCAGGAGCGGTGTCAGCATACTTAGGGATATCTGAAGGGGCAGTTGCTCAGCTAGGCCGGGTAACTGCAGAAAGGTCAGAAGCGCCTATCTCCGGCAACGGGATAGACAGGATAACAGGGAAAGGTTATCTTGTCCACCGGACAGGTTACCCTACCCTCAGGATCATGTTACCTTGCCGCGGGGCTTAGGTTAGCCTGCCCAAGGGCCTGGGTTACCCTACCTTTCAATACGAAGTCCCACGGGGAGTTCGGCAAAAATGACTGGAATATTTGTCACGCAAAGCCATGCATGATACTGGAATTTGGGGTTCCGGGGGACCCTATTGGGCGCGCTACGTAGCTTCGAGGAAGCTGTAAATTGGAGACATTATTCCTCTCATACCGCTCCGACCCCGCCTTGAGGCCCGGATGTCATGGGCAAACGGTTGTGTAGTTGTGTGCAGTCTAGCAAGGAGGAATCTTTGCCGACATGCTGGCAACACCGTATACGTCACTGCCATTCAGTCGACTGTAGGCTATTCGGAGGATATACAAGGGGGCATAGGGTGGAAGGTGGAGTACCTCCTCCAAGTTGTTCGGAGCAAAACGGACCAAATCTGTCGCAGTTAACGGGTGTTAACCGTGGGGGTCCCAAAGGTAGTCCTGCCTGGTGCCGGGGCCACTGGGAGAGTTTTACACCTACCAAGCCCGAATGGGCTCCCAATGCTATAGGCTCTGAAAGGGAAGTGCAGAGACACTAAAAGTATGATTCCTACCACAGTTAAGGCAGATCCGCGGCAGTGGTCATGGGTAGCGCCCATTGGATCACTCCCGGACTACCGTGCCCTGCGAAAGACACCGGAAGCCCGCGACCCGTAAATAGTAAATAGATGAACCGCTCACGGCAGCCTCTGGAGTGAAGCAGAGATCAATGCATATGGGAAGGCTGTCATAAATAGTCTAGTTCATGCGGTGCCCTGACTGTTAGCCACTGGCAAGATACCGATGTGCACAAGTTATCACTCCAGGGCGCAAAATGGAAATGCACCGTAGAAACGCTAACTGGATAAGATGAATGCCGACTAGAGTGGGTCGACACATGCATGCCCGCAGGGTGTGCTAGGAGACATGTCGGACCACCCTTAGCGGAGAAGGGTGTGCTCGCATGGTTGGAGTAAACTGATGGGGGAGTTTCTGGCATAAGATAAAACTACCTGCAAGTCTATGCGAGAACTCTCGTACTCCAACAATCACTCCTCTTGAGACCTTAATTGAGTGAAGCATCCGTCTTAAAGATATTAAGTTTTACCATTTACTTTACTGTTACATTGGTGTGAACTTTTGGTGATAAGTTTGAAGTTGTTCGGTGCGGTCGCAACCTTGGGATCCATCTTCTTAGGGGTGCCCCCGTTACACTGCAGGTGTGCATCTCCTGGTTTTCCGTGTTCAGGTATTCTGCGCGGAGCCAGTTCTCCACTTCCCTTTGGATTTGTCGTTCACGATCCTGTCCCTTGCCTTATTCCTAAACCATTCTCTTTACTTCATGCCGTCCATCGACCATTTGCCCGAGCAACCGTTCCTTGCAGCTCCTTTAGTAAGCCTTTTTACTCTGTTATCGTCTTGTCCTGGGTGCAGATGGTTTCTCTCAGGACGTCCTTAGAGGCAAAAGAAACTTTGTGCCCCCCCCTCTTACCCGGCTCCATGCTTGGAGCCTGTCGCGCTTTCTATGCTTCTCTTCTGTGGTAGGGGCAGAACCTGCACGTGCAGTTCTGCCAATCGATTCTCAGATGTCTCAGCCCCATCGGGGCTGCTGCAGGTTCTCTTCCCCATGTTTGTTGCTACCAGGAGTTCGCCCACTCCTGGGTATTGTCTGAATATCTTGTTTTGATGGACTCCATTGGCCACCACCTCTGTCCTGGCTTTGCATCTTGGTGCACCGTGCGGTCGTTATTAGTACACGCTATCCACGTCCCCTTGGTCTGTTTCTGCTTCTGTGCTTCTCCTTCTTCCACTTCTTTCTGTGCTTGCAGAACGTTTCTTTCACATTCTTGGCGGTCTTCAACTGCCACCCAACTGTTCTCTTCTGTCTCGGTTTGGATGGTCGGTTGTCTGTTTGCGTGACTAGTGCTAGTGAAAGAGGAAATGATACCTTTAGTGTAGGTGAAGTTTGTGTCTAGGTACCACTCTTGCTCATGTTCAGGGGAATAACCAGTCCACTTAGCTTTATACTGGAGATTATGGTAGTGCAAGTGGGAGTCAATTACTTCTTCCAGTTCATGTTCGTATTCTCCATCTATGTGAATATGTAACGACCCAGCATACGTGAGCTATGGCAGCCGGAACCTACACCCATACAGGTAGCTCGGAGGCGAACTGGTAGGAACCGGCAGGCAAGTGAGTACTTGACCTACGGAGACCCGATGGCCCGGGCTCCGAGATGAGCAGACTTAGTGGACACAAGTATTTAGGTACATGGCTACGCCCAAGATTGGTGTCAGCGTACTTAGGGACCTATGAAGGGCCAATACACAGCTAGGCTGGGTAACTAGAGAAAGGCCGAGTGTGTCTATCCCCGGAAGTGGGATAGATAGGGTAACAGGAGAAAATCCACTTGTCCACCGGACAAGATTACCCTACCCACAGAACAGGGTTACCCTGCCTTGAGGCTTGGATTACCCTGTTCAAGGACCTGAGTTACCCTACCTGCCAATACGAAGTCCCTCGGGGAGTTTGGGAAAAATGACTGGAATGTTTGTCACATGAAGCCATGCATAATACTGGAATCTGGGGTTCCGGGAGATGCTATTGGGCGAGCTACGCAGCTACGAAGAAGCTGTAAATTGAAGACATTATTCCTATCATGCCCCTCCGGCCCCGCCTTGAGGCCCGGACGTCATGGGCAAACGGTTGCGTAGTTGTGTGCAGTCTAGCAAAGGAGGATCTTTGGAGACCCGCTTGCAACACCGTATACGTTGCTGCCGTCCGGTCGACCGTAAGCTGTTCGCAGGATATATAAGGGGGCATAGGGTGGAAGGTGGAGTACCTCCTCCAAGTTGTTCGGAGTAAAACGGACCAAAACTGACGGAGTTAACGGGAGTTAACCGTGGGGGTCCCGAAGGTAGTCCCGGGTGGTGCCGGGACGACTGGGAACGTTTTGCACCTACCACGCCCAAGGATGTCCCCAACGCCATAGGCTCTGAGAGGGAAGTGCAGAGACACTAAAAGCATGATTCCTACCGCAGGTAAGGTGTATCCGAGGTAGTGGTCGTGGGTAGCGCCCATTGGATCACTCCTGGACCACCGTACCCTGCGGAAGACACCGGAAGCCCGAGACTCGTAAATAGTAGATAGATAAACCGTTCACGGTAGCTTCCGGCGTCAAGAAGAAATCAACGCGCATGGGAAGGGTGTCATAGATAGTCTAGTTCAGCAAGGGGTCTTGACAGTTAGCCACTGGCAAGTCCCCGATGCGCAGAGGTTTTCACTCCGGCGGGCAGAATGGAAATGCGCCGCAGAAACGATATGCACATATGGTGAACGCCGACTAGAGCGGGTCGACACATACATGCCCGGAAGGGGTGTCAGGAGACGTGTCGGACCGCCCTTAGCGGAGAAGGGTGTGCTCGAACAGTTGGAGTAAACTGATGGGGGAGTTTCTGGCATAAGATAAAACTACCTGAAAGTCTATGCGAGAACTCTCCTACTCCAACAATCAATCCTCTCGAGACCTTAATTGAGTGAAGCGTCAGGCTTAACGATATTAAGTTTTACCGTCTACTTTACTCTTACATTTGTGTGAACTTTTGGCGATAAGTTTGAAGTTGTTTGGTGCGGTCGCAACCTTGGGATCCATCTTCCTAGGGGTGCCCCCGTTACAGTATATCGTTAAGCGAGCTCCTCGCTTAACTCCTCTCCTGATTAATTGTTTTTCGACCTTCGGCACTGACCTTGCGTGAATACTGGTAACCTTGTCTCGAACAAGTAGCCCAGGGTGGAAAGCGCAATGGCTAGTATCGAACGTCGACCCAGAATGGAATCCAACTCGGATTCAGACCTTGACCTTGACGAGAACTCCGCCAACACATTTCGTGCTTCGGTGTTCGCGGACGTCCGCGGTATTGAATGGGACGGTCACCAATTGCTCCTGGAGGCCGCCCCTATTCAACTACCTGATGAATGTGTTGATCTTATGATTACAGACCCTCGCGCTGCGGCGCTTTCGTTCTTCCAAGACGCCGCCCTCGTCCACAACATGCTCCCTCCTCCACCGCAAGGAGTACCCTTTAGCGAGTTCTCCCGCGAGTTCGTCGAACCTTACATCGTCCGGGAGGTATCCAAGTCGATTGAGGATGCGAAGCGGGAACTGAAGAACTGGAATGCCCAGCAGCAGCAGGTGTTCCGTAAACAGATTACTACGGCAGCGGTGGAATGGATGAAGGTACAGCAGGAGGCATACCTGCGAATGTTAAGAGACCAGAAGGCATTGAAGGATCGTATGGCAGCGCTGGAAAGGGCCTTCGCGGGAGGTTATAGTATTGATGCTGAGAATGACGTACTGATGATAGAGGCGGCGCCCCCACTCCCACTTGTCCACACGAAGCTGGAGAACTTCGGGATGGAACTGGCTATGAGAGCCCGGGATGAACAGTGGAGGGCGTACCTAAGCCCCGTGGGCATACGGATGTTGGAAAGCCTCAAGGGGGAAGGATACAGTTATACCTCGTCCTTCACAAGAGCATCAACAGGCTCGCTGTCTGTCCCCTCCTCGATCGCCCGCAGTCGTTCAGGAAGTCCGGCGATTGGACCAACCGATGGGCGTCGGGTTAAGAAAAGGACGTCCAAGCCAAAGGGTATCACAGCACCAGATACACCTGACCCTACTCCTCGGCCGACCCCCGCTCCCATTAACCCCCCTGCAACACCGTCGGTTGCAACTCCCGTACCTCCTATTGCTGCCCCAAGACCCACACCTTTACCAGTTTCATTGCCCCCTCCTGATACCTTCCCTGTCGCAGCTTTCCCGCCAACAGTATCGGTTACCCCAGGGTACCGACCGCTGCGTGCGGCTTCACCTGGATTCTTTGAACAGGTCAGGCGCCAGGAAGAGCGAGCACCCATGGCTCCATCACGAGGGACTCCGATCCCCGGACCTGGGACACCCGCTCGTTCCGTTCCTTGGGCACCCGTGATTCCCTCTGCCCCCTCAAAACCAACTCTTCCCTCCATCCTCCCCACGATCACTAGTGGTGAGTCGGACAGCCAAGACGAGTACTGTCTGTCGGGCTGCAAATCGGAAGAAACCCGTATGGGGTGGATTCATTACCACACGTACGGGTGCAGGAAGGGACCACGGACCCCGGTAAGGCACCGAAGAAGACAGAAGGAGGGAGACGGACGACCAACATGTGGGTACTGTGGGTCATGGAGACACGCGGGGCCCCCAATGCAACCTTTGAGTTGTCCAGAGCTTCAGTCGTTTCTGGCGACAACTCAGGCGGCTCCGAACCCAACTCCTGAGAGTGGGCAACGACCTGTTCCACCACCGGCATCAGTACCATCAGGGGCTAACCCCCCCGAGGATGGGAATCAGGATGGCCAGGAGGAAAGGTTTGATGGGTATGATAGACCCCGCGAGACCCCAGGTGGAAATACCGGGGGTAGTGGAGGTGGAAATGGACCACCTGTCGGTGGTACTACGGGAGCAGGTGGAGATCCTGGGGACTCTGACCATGATAGCTCGGATGATGATGATGCCGATTCTCTCCCCGACTTGACCCCTTTTCTCGGCGCTCGCAAGGATGACTGGAGCGACGAGAAGAAACGACGGTGGGACCGCCGTGCTAAGAAGCTGTCAAGGGAACTACGGAGTAGGGCGGCTGCACGACCATCATCTAGACAACGGCAGAAGAAGCCGGAAAAGCTGAGCGGCATTCCGGCGTTTAAGGGAAAGGTCACCGAACTCGCCAGCTTCCTGACGCTGGTAGAGGTTAAGTTCAAGTACTTTGCTGGGTGCAGGTTGACCGATATGGACAAGGTAAACCTGGTGATCCCCCTTCTAGAAGATACTGCCCGAACATGGTATCTTGGGCTGCACTCCCACATCAATAAGGAGGCAGCCAAGCGTACCGGAGTTCCAGTTAATAACAGTAACCCGTTAAGAACGTGGAAAGGATTCCGGGAACGGCTTGAACGGAGTTTCGGCGGTGACCAAGCGGAACGAGACCGATCCCTCCTTGAGTGGCGAGACCTAGTGATGAAGCCACATCACATCGATGAGTACCTGGACAAGATAATTGACTATATGTATAAGCTTAGCTATACAGACCCTGTGCAGGTACGAGATAAGGTACAGTCGGGCATTACTCAAGAAGTGAGGAACACGTGGGCACTGAAGGAGCCCCATCCTACCGACTTGAACGACTACCTTGATCTTCTTCGGAAGGTTGGACACACACTGGAAGACAACACCCGGTTCAGCAACCGAGTTATCCACCCTGTCCAACGGTCTCAACCAACGGACAAGAAGGAGGATAGGTCCTCAACTTCCGGAAGGTTTAAAAAGAAGGATAAAGGTTCGGGCAGACAGAACCAGCGGTCTGCCAAACCTACTAATTTCAATGCGGGGAAACAGGCAAAGCCGGGGACTTCTGAGTATGCCCTGGCGCATAAGGAAATCCCGTCGACTTTGACCGAACGTCGGAGAAAGCACAACCAGTGCACCAAGTGTGGACAAACGGGTCACTTTTGGAGAAAGTGCACCGCGACGTCCCCAGTCGTTAGTTCGTCCAAACAGGCTCGTGGGTTGAAACGGTCAGCCCCGGTAAGCGAGCCCTCAGGTACGGACAAGCGACTAAAGCGCATCGAAGCGCCACCTCCGGCTACCTCGTCAAAGATACTTGAAGTCCGACAGGCATCACCTCAGATTATGGAGGTTGATACTGACGGCTCAGAATAGGTAAGACCCCATTCTGTGAAAGGTATAACCTTAATAACCTGTATCCATAGACCCCTGCGGGATGGATGAAAAGGAGCCCCGGAAGTGGCTTCTGGGATGGGTAAGTACCCCTCTACTGCATGAACGACCCTGATGCTGACTACACCCAGGTGGTGTGGGCAGATAGATGTTGAAGGCCGTATGCGGTGGACAGGGTGATCTCTCCTTTGTGGGTTTTCAGGTTATTTCCTTTGTTCTAGTTATTTGTATTTCTTTCAGGATTTCTTTACTGGGACGGACAAGTCATAGGACATTATTTTCGGTTGAGGCTGGGAGAGATCTCGCTCGCGGAGACGCTCGACATTGGGGAAGCAAGGTTGCTTCGCTTGGAACCGGTCCAAGAGCGGACCTCTACCCACCTCGGGAAAATTTGTTATGGTTAGTACAAGCGGGATTAGTTCAGGCTGGACTTGATTAAATAAATGATACTATGATCAAGTTTACCTGAGGAGGGTTTAGTACCCGAAATCATGCTGGCGTGATAGTAAACACCCTAGCTATTGATAAAACGAATCCCAATCCCTTAACGTTTACCGACCCGTTGTGGCCGCTCTTGTGTCGAAAGGCAAGAGATCAGAATTAGTAAGCCAAGATGACTAAGTCCCTAAGACAAGTGAAGAGGCAGAAGCGTGATAACTTGCCTCGCCATACCAAGTCTATCCACCTGAGGGTAAGGCTAGACTGGAAGATTGGAGCTAGACAGGTAAGCGCTGAGGCGCTCCTGCTACTCGACAGTGGAGCTACTGGGCCAGTGCTTAGTAGCCGATGGGTTAAACAAACGCAGGCACCATGTGTCCGACGAAAGGTACATGTGCCGATAAGCGACGCAAGCGGTAATCACATTCCGGGGTCAGGTCTGCACTATACCAAATCATTGGACATGAGAATAGGCGACCACCATAACGAAATGCGGTTTGAAGTCGCGGACATGCCCGACACCAAGGTGGACGGGTACCTACCTATGTCTTGGTTGAAGGACCATAATCCCGACATAGATTGGAAAACAGGATCACTAACCTGGCGCTCAGATTTCTGCAAGGCTAATTGCCTGGCAGAGCAGGGGCGGTTAGTGTTCATGACCGATGAAGAGTTGCTAGCTGAAGACCCTAGTAATGTGTACCTGTTGGGAATTGTACAATTCTCCGATGAGGAAGGTGCTGACATTACTGTCAAGCTACTCCCTGAGTATAAGGACTACGGGGACATCTTCAGTCAAGAACGGATTGAGGCCTTGCCGGAGCACTCAAAGTATGACCACACGATCGAGTTGCTACCCGGGACTCAACCTCCGTTTGGGCCTATCTATCCGTTATCGGAAAAGGAGCTTAAGGCACTCCGGGAATATCTCAATGACATGCTGCGAACGGGGAAGCTACGGCGATCCAGTTCCTCAGCAGCAGCCCCTATCCTCTTTGTGCCAAAACCAGATGGTACATTAAGACTGGTAATAGATTACCGAGGGCTGAACAAAATCACGGTGAAGAGCAAGTACCCTCTACCGCTGATGAATGAACTGCGAGATAGGTTAGGAAAAGCCGTTGTGTTCACTAAGTTGGACTTGAAAAACGGCTACTATCTTCTGAGGATGGCAGAAGGTGAGGAATGGAAGACGGCCTTCCGGTGCAGATATGGACTGTATGAATACACGGTCATGCCGTTTGGGTTATGTAATGCCCCGGCAACTTTCCAGAGCATGATAAATGAGGTCTTTCGAGATCTCATGGATGAAGGAGTCATCGCGTATATGGATGACATCCTGATCTACTCCGAAACTATGGAAGAGCACGTCGCGATGGTAAGGCGTGTAATGGAGAAATTGCGGAAAGCTAGACTATGTGTAAGTATGAAGAAGTCCAGTTTCCACCAACGGGAGGTTGAATTCCTCGGATATAGGATCTCCGATATGGGGATCTCTATGTTGTCGGAAAAGGTGCAGACAATCAAAGACTGGGCACCTCCGACATGCGTCGTCGACGTTCAAAGCTTTATGGGCTTTGCCAACTTCTATCGTCGGTTCATAGAAGGGTTCAGCAAGATAGCGAAACCCCTCACGGACTTGACAAAGAAGGATGTCCGATGGGAATGGACACCTGCATGTGAGCAGGCCTTCAATCATTTAAAGGAAGCGTTCACGTCCAAACCTATCCTAGCACATTTTGACCCTGAACGGCCAACACGGCTAGAAACCGACGCTAGTGACTTTGCATTAGGAGCCGTTCTCTCCCAGTTATGTGAGGATGAGAGATGGCATCCGGTGGCCTACCATAGTAGGAAGTTTCACCCAGCGGAGATTAATTATGATGTCCATGACAAGGAAATGACAGCCATCGTGGCGGCGTTCAAGGAATGGGATCATTTGCTACGCTCGGTAACGGACCAGTTGGTGATCTATACGGATCATAAGAACTTGGAGTACTTCAATAGTACCAAGGTCCTTAACCGAAGGCAGCACCGCTGGGCTGAATTCCTGCAACCATTTAACTTCAAGGTGGTTTACCGAGAAGGACGGTTGAATGAGAAGGCGGATGCTTTGTCGCGGCGTAGGGACTACCGCCCTGAAGGGGGGAGTGATTTTCCGCCACAGTCGTTTTTTCGCCCCGGACAGTGGGTTGGGAGCCAGGAACGGGACATCTTGCGACCACAGGTGTTGCAAGTGTGCCAGGGATTTCGGCTCAAGTCTTCCTTTTTGGATCAACTGCGGGTAGCGATAACCGAAGACCAGGAGTACTTAAGGATCCTGAAGGCAACAGCTGCAGGTGACAAAGAGGTCGACCGACATTTCACGACGGAAAAGGGCTTACTCCTGTACAAGAACAGGTGGTATGTTCCCAAGGGTCAGAATCTGAAGCAGACAATCATGAAGGCAGAACATGACTCCCGAATCGCGGGACACTTCGGGACTTACAAAACCATTGGCAGGGTGAGGGCTAACTTCTACTGGCCTAAGATGGATGAGCATATCACTGACTATGTGCGGACATGTGATGCATGCCAAAGAAATAAATCCATCAGGCACAAGAAGTTCGGGCTGCTGGAACCTATCGATGTTCCTATGCGGCCTTGGACAGCAATTTCAATGGATTTCATTGTCGCGCTGCCAGAGTCCGAAGGGTATACCAAGATCTGGGTCATAGTAGACAGGTTTTCGAAAATGGCCCATTTCATACCCCTGACCACTGAGGTACCTATCAAGGAGCTTGCCTTGATATTCCTGAAGGAGGTTTGGCGCCTTCATGGACTGCCAGAGTCAATCATCTCCGACCGAGATAGCCGATTCACATCCAAGTTCTGGATGAGTCTGATGCACTTGCTGCAAGTGAAACTAAACGTTTCGACTGCATTCCACCCAGAGACTGATGGGCAAACCGAGAGGGTTAATCAGACACTGGAGCAGTACTTGCGTAGTTACTGTTCCTATCAACAGGATGACTGGGTTTCGCTGCTACTGCTTGCGGAGTATGCGTATAACACCTCAACATCAGAATCCACCAGGTTGTCACCATTTGAGATCAATTATGGGTTCAACCCACGGACAAACTGGTCGGGTGTTGTGTCTGACAACCAAGGGATACACCCAAGTAGTGAACTCTTGGTTAAGGAATGGGAAGGAACCTGGCAACAGATTCGAGAAACGATTCAACGGGCACAGGAAAGGCAGCGGAAATGGCATGACCAGAAACGGCTGCCATCCCCGGACTATGTTACCTTGGAAGATGTGGCTGCTGGGCGGGCTAAGAAAGCGGACCGCGTGATGTTGAACCGGAAGAACATCCGCACCAAGCGTCCCATGGAGAAGCTGGACCACCGGATGTTTGGCCCTTTCGTGGTCAAACGTCGGGTGGGTACCCGAGCATACGAACTCCAATTGCCCACCCGATGGAGCATCCACCCGGTTTTCAATGTCACGCTGCTGGAACCCTATCGCGAGGATCCGGAATCGGGTAGGATCAAGGAGATCCCTACCCCAGAGCTCGTGGACAATGAGCCCAGTTACGTCATCGAAGCTGTTGTGGACAGTCGCTGGTATGGTGGAACAAAGGCGAAGTTTCCGTCGCGCTTTGTCCAGTACCTGGTTTCATGGGAAGGCTATGGAGCTGAGGAGAACTCATGGGAGCCCTATGAGATGCTAGAAGGGACAGGCTTACAGGCCATGCTAGATTTCCACCAAAGATATCCGTCCAAGCCCAGGGACCATCGGGTCTTGGGGGAATCGAGTCGTGGAAACAAAAGACGACGCTAAACGGTCCGGGACGGACCGTAGAGAAGAGGGGAGTGATGTAACGACCCAGCATACGTGAGCTATGGCAGCCGGAACCTACACCCATACAGGTAGCTCGGAGGCGAACTGGTAGGAACCGGCAGGCAAGTGAGTACTTGACCTACGGAGACCCGATGGCCCGGGCTCCGAGATGAGCAGACTTAGTGGACACAAGTATTTAGGTACATGGCTACGCCCAAGGTTGGTGTCAGCGTACTTAGGGACCTATGAAGGGCCAATACACAGCTAGGCTGGGTAACTAGAGAAAGGCCGAGTGTGTCTATCCCCGGAAGAGGGATAGATAGGGTAACAGGAGAAAATCCACTTGTCCACCGGACAAGATTACCCTACCCACAGAACAGGGTTACCCTGCCTTGAGGCTTGGATTACCCTGTTCAAGGACCTGAGTTACCCTACCTGCCAATACGAAGTCCCTCGGGGAGTTTGGGAAAAATGACTGGAATGTTTGTCACACGAAGCCATGCATAATACTGGAATCTGGGGTTCCGGGAGATGCTATTGGGCGAGCTACGCAGCTACGAAGAAGCTGTAAATTGAAGACATTATTCCTATCATGCCCCTCCGGCCCCGCCTTGAGGCCCGGACGTCATGGGCAAACGGTTGCGTAGTTGTGTGCAGTCTAGCAAAGGAGGATCTTTGGAGACCCGCTTGCAACACCGTATACGTTGCTGCCGTCCGGTCGACCGTAAGCTGTTCGCAGGATATATAAGGGGGCATAGGGTGGAAGGTGGAGTACCTCCTCCAAGTTGTTCGGAGTAAAACGGACCAAAACTGACGGAGTTAACGGGAGTTAACCGTGGGGGTCCCGAAGGTAGTCCCGGGTGGTGCCGGGACGACTGGGAACGTTTTGCACCTACCACGCCCAAGGATGTCCCCAACGCCATAGGCTCTGAGAGGGAAGTGCAGAGAAACTAAAAGCATGATTCCTACCGCAGGTAAGGTGTATCCGAGGTAGTGGTCGTGGGTAGCGCCCATTGGATCACTCCTGGACCACCGTACCCTGCGGAAGACACCGGAAGCCCGAGACTCGTAAATAGTAGATAGATAAACCGTTCACGGTAGCTTCCGGCGTCAAGAAGAAATCAACGCGCATGGGAAGGGTGTCATAGATAGTCTAGTTCAGCAAGGGGTCTTGACAGTTAGCCACTGGCAAGTCCCCGATGCGCAGAGGTTTTCACTCCGGCGGGCAGAATGGAATTGCGCCGCAGAAACGATATGCACATATGGTGAACGCCGACTAGAGCGGGTCGACACATACATGCCCGAAGGGGGTGTCAGGAGACGTGTCGGACCGCCCTTAGTGGAGAAGGGTGTACTCGAACAGTTGGAGTAAACTGATGGGGGAGTTTCTGGCATAAGATAAAACTACCTGAAAGTCTATGCGAGAACTCTCCTACTCCAACAATCAATCCTCTCGAGACCTTAATGGAGTGAAGCGTCAGGCTTAACGATATTAAGTTTTACCGTCTACTTTACTCTTACATTTGTGTGAACTTTTGGCGATAAGTTTGAAGTTGTTTGGTGCGGTCGCAACCTTGGGATCCATCTTCCTAGGGGTGCCCCCGTTACAGAATAGGCCGTGGGGGCAGTTTCTTTTGTGAGGGAAAAGGGTTTTCTTGGTAGGGTTCGAGGAGGCTGGTGTGGAATGTTGCATGAGTTTGTTTCATCGAGTCAGGTCGGCCGGGTTTATATGCTCGTAGTCCAACCCCACTAACTATCTTGAATGGTCCAAGTTTCTTATAGGCTCACTTCTTTGATGGCCTTGTGGTACAGATGTTGCATGGTATCAACCAGACCTTGTTGCTGACTGTAAGATTAGGGTCTGGCTTCCGGTGCTTATCACCCTTTTCCTTTTGACCCATTTGTGCTACTGTCATTTTGTCGCATAAGACATCGTGTACCATTATCATCTCGCCAGCTTGGGTTACCTTTTCTCAGCACTTGGTATTGTGCTGGGTTCAAATGATGGGTCATATCCATAGTTCACAAAGACGGATGTTGTCTTTATCGTTTCTTGTTATCCATCGTTGTATGCAAACGTGGCCGTAGATAGGGACTCCGTCCAATCATTCTGTTGGCAATTGACGTGGGCTCATAGGTATTGTTCCAATATCATGTTCGTTCATTTGGTCTGGCCATCAGTTGATGGATGGAAGACCATACTCAAGTGTCGGCTGACAGTTCATTGTCCTGTGATTTCCTTCCATATTTCCGACGTGAAGTGAGATCCTGTATCCGAAGTAATATCTTTTAGAAGGCCGCGGAGTCCAAAGACCTGTTCTTTAAATAAGTCCGAGAATTGTAGTGTTGTCATATCGGTCCTGCATGATATAACGCGTGCCATTTTTGCCCGTCAGTCGATAATGACCTATATGCCATTGTAACTGTTCAATTCAGGTAGTCTGGTGACAAAATCCATAGCAATGGATTGCCATGGTCTTCCTGGTGTTTCGAGCAGTTTGAGAAGCCTATAGGGTGCATGTTTAACTGTTTTCGTTCCTTGGCAGGTGTCACAATTGTTCACATATCTCTTAATATCGTCGCATAGAGACGGCCAGTGGTATGATGGTTGAATCAATGCTGCCGTTTTTGCAATCCCCCCCTGTCCCACATGTGGAATGTCGTGATTTCTTCTTATTGTTTTGGTTCGCAGGGCTTCCTCGTCTGGAATCCTTATCTTCTCCTCATACTATAGGTAACCGTCTTCTTCCCGGTATTCTCCGAGGGCGACAGACTTCATCTCTTTCAGGCCTTCTTGCAACGCCTTGTTCATCTTCTTGATTTCTGGGTCATTGGTCGTGCTTCTTTTTATCCATTGTTCGCATCCGTGGTCTTCAACCGTGGCCGTAGTTGTCTTATTCAGGGATTTGCATCCACTCCCTTTGTCTTCTTCCTTCAGAAAATACTTTTCTTTTGCCAGTGGCATCCTTTGTTGCTGCGATCGTGTTCTTTCATAGTCCTGGAAATCCTCCATCCCTGTCATCAATGCGCATGGCTTTCCTCCTTGTTCACCTAGTCAGTATTCAATCTGGAGATCGTATTGGGTTAATGTCTTGGTCCATCTAATCTGTCATCCATTGAGTTCTCCGGTGGTAGCAAACGCTGGTAGCTTTTTGTGGTCTCTGATGACACAGATCACAATATTGACTTCCTAGCATGTGCTTCCTCAAGTCTGTAATTGCGGGGACAATGGCTAACAGTTCTTTGTTGTGAATGTCGTAGTTTCGTTCTGCCTTTGACCTTGTTTTGGATCAAAAACGCGACTGGCCTCCCTTATCCGTCCTGTCCCTGTTGGGAGAGGATACTGCCGAATACGTAGTTAGATGCATCCGTCTCAATCATGATGGGTAGTGTGGGGTCGAAATGTCATAGTATGGGTGTTGTTGTAAGTTGTTTTCTCGGATCGTCGAATGCTTGTTGTTGTTTCCCTCCCCATTCCTATTTGATCCCTTTCTTCAGTGTGTCGTTGAGGGGTTTAGCCACCTGGCTAAATCCCTCACTGAATCTGTGGTAATAGTTGCAACAGCCCACTAAGCTTTGCACTACTTTCACACTCTTGAGTCCTCTCCATTCAGCGATAGCCGCTGTCTTGACGGGATCGGCTTGCATTTCTTCGAGGTTGACGATAAATCTTAGGTACTCGACTTCGTACATACGAAAGTTGCATTTCCGTGCCTTTAGGTCCACCTTGGCTTCTCTCAATGCCTGCACAACATTTCGGATGTCTCGGTGGTGTTGCTCCATATTGTTAGAATACATGAGTATATCGCCTAGACAGATGATACAGCATATATCCAGGTATCTGCTTGACTAGAAGTTGATCCGCGGTTGGAATGTTCCTGGCGCATTGGAAAATTCAAAGGGCATAACTAAATATTCAAATAGTCTGTATCATGTCCCAAAAGCCTTTTTCCACTCAGCTCCTTTGGCTATCCTTATGTTGTGATATGTGTCTTTGATATCCCACTTCGCATACTTCTTGACCCAGCGTGATCAGTCCAACGCTTCGTCGATCAGTGGTAGAGCGTATCTGTCTCGTTGCAATACCATGTTAAGTCGCCAGAGGTCTAGACCGAGTCTCAGTTTCTCATCTTTCTTTTTGATAAATTGGATAGGTGCCTGCGCCGAAGAGGACGATGGTCTGATCCACTGCCTGGTGAGGTTCAGTTGGAGGTATTCTTGTAGGGCTTTCAATTCCTCTTCCCTTAAGGGGTAGAGCTTCATGAAAGACTCTGCCGTTCCGTCCTTTGGCTTGATCTGGTGATCTTCGCTTTCATGTTCCGGAAGATACATTGTTTTTGTTTTCTGCGAGCATGTTGACGTAGTCGTAATATTCTTTCTGGACTGGTTGCCTCAGGGTTGTCTTCCTCTTCTTGGCTTCTTATTTTACCGCTAGTCGCATGCTGATTGTTGACGCTTCGGCGATAGTTGGTCCATCGTCTTCTTTGTCCCATTTGCAGATGCCTCTCTGTTCCTCTCTCCTATAGAGTTGACGGAAGGGCTTTGCTGATATAAAAGATATGCTCGCAGGTTTCTCTTTGGTCGTTTCGGTGGGGGTGTTGTCATTCAGGGTTCCTTGTCCCATACTGCCGAATCCTTCCTCAACTCTTTTCGTCCTGTTGTCACGATTGGGCTAGAGGAGCACTAGCCAGGTGACGGAAGCAGGGAAAAGGTTTCGTACATGAGCCCATTTAAAGGTCATGCAGTTAAGTTATTCTTTCATGCACATGACCTCGTCAGCAGGCCATGGGGTGTGTTTATGTTGAAATCGGTTTTACGCACATGGCCTCATCGGCAGGTCATGGGGCTCATTTATGTTGGATTGCATTTCATACAAGACGTACAGTAGACGTCATGGGAGAGTTGCGACTGGCCAGCAAGCCGTACTGGCATGGCAGACTCATTTATATTGCACGCTTCGTATCAGTAGTAGGTCAGGTGGCTTGTTTATGTTTTGATTTGTATTGCATTTGATTTATGTTTTCGCACATGACATCATTTAGAGGTCATGGGATGTTTTATGTTTGTGCACATGACTCGGTTGAGTCAGGCGATAGACTTCGCACCTGACCTCGCTTGAGGATCAGGGCTTGGTTCTGGTTGTGGGAGGTGGCCTATACCAAGACCCAGTTTTCATGGTTGAGTTAGCTTTTCACGCAACCAGCTACTGTTAGTTCCTGGCTACTATGTTACATTCTTTACCATACAAAAACCTTTATGCCGGCACTATCTCCGCTAGACCGGATGAACATAGAGTCAGGAACCTGTCCCCTAAGTGGGGCTGGTTAACAGGATAAGACCAATACTCTTGTGGGTGGTGAGAAACCACTTCTTAAGTGCGAATACTAAGATAGGGCCAAGACACTGGAGTAGCTCTTGGACACAGTGCAGCGCATTTTGGAAGACTAGGGAGCTCGTTACCTCTCACGAGTAACACAAGTAGTGGGATATCATGACACTTGTTACTATCTCAGACATCTTGGAGCTCCCTGGTATCAATATTTTTGAGAATCATCTTGGCTGTGCGATCCCCTTTTCGGATAGCGTAGCCCTTATCCTTCAGGTTTATTAATAGGACCTGCACCTCGCCCCCATAGTCTGTGTCGACCACTCCACCGCCTGTAGTAATCCCATGTCCCGTGGCCATCCAACTGCATGGCGTAATTCTTGCATAGGTGCCATCCAGAATCCCTATTGCAATTCCTGTTGGAATCATCTTCTGTACCCAGGCAGGGACCATTGTGTCTTCAGTGCTGCACAGGTCATGGCCTGCAGCCTTTCCGGAACCTCGTGTTGCTTTGCGTGCATTCGAGTGTAACACTTGTACTCTTATTCCTTCCGCGTGGGGGATCGCCTCTTCGTGTTTGTTGTCCATATGGAGTATTTGCATCTTTGGGTTTTCTCTTATTGCTTGTTTCACGGGGATCGTTTCAATTGTTGGCAAAGTTTCCAGGCACAACTGTGTGCATAGTTCACTGTTGAAGTTGATTTGGCCTTTTTCCTAATCGATGTTGGGATTGTGTCGTTTTACCCAAGGCGTTCCTAGTATTGCATTATGCTTTTGCAACTGCTCGACTTGGAATGTCATGGCTTCCTGATCTGACCCTATCTCCATTACTGCTTGCGCAGTATGGGTGATTGGTCCTGCTCTGATTTTTTCCCCGCTGACCAAATATAGGTCTCCTGGTTTCTTTATCTTTCTCAGGGGTATCCCATCAGTTTCACAGAGGTTTTAGTCGATGAAATTCTCGGTTGTGGCTGAATCGAGCATCCTGTTCGTTGTGCTGTTTTTCTTGGTTGGGCATAGTTTTATCTTAATTATAAGATGGTCGTTGTCTTTCTCACATCTGTTCATGCCGTTGATCGTCATTCTTGCTTTTTCTTTTTTCCTTGATATGTGTGGGATGCGGGTGGGTTCGTCTCTTTCCTTGTCCCGCAGACTACTATTTGCCGGGGACTTTGCTCGTCCATCCTCATGGTAGCATCCATTTCTTGGACCTTAGTTTCCTTGCGCCGACAGTGCTTAATGAAATGCCTCTTCATTAGCCATAGAAGGCATGCATTCTCCTTTCTTCCCTTCCAGTATTCCTGGTCGGTCAGCTTTTGGAACCTCCAGTTCTTTCTTCCTACTACGTCCAAGTCTACAGGGTCTCCAGTCGGTCCCGGCCTTGGCGCGTTTGATGGTTGGTAAGTGCCGTTGTCCTTGCGTGGTGGGGTCATATGGGGTATCCCTTTGCTCTTCCTCGCAGTGTGTCTGACCATGTTCATCTTGTATTTCTTGTCTACGGCCCACACCGTGAAGCCTTCTGCTGTTCTATCAGTCTGGTCCGAGTGTATCCAGGCTTCTTGCAGACATCTCTTGGTACTGCCTAGTAGATGCCGGTACTTAGTATCATCGCCATATTTGACTTGAATGGCTATCATGCAGAACTTGTGCCAGCAGTCGGCGAAGCCATCCTTTCCTTGTCTCATCTTTTCTAGCTTGAGTCTCGCCATCTCCTTGGCATTCCCATCTCCGAACTGGGTGCGGAGAGTTTCCTTAAACTCCTCCCATGAGGCCCATATCTCCTCTTGTTTGCCTTCCATGTAGGGCATTATCCATTGCTCCACTGCTTCTCCCACGAGGGACTCTGCATAGTCCACCTTCCTTGTATCTTTGCTGCTGCCGTACCCCTTGACATTGAAGTATTGTTCCAGCTGGCTCAAGAACCGTCTTAACTGCTTGTGGTCTCCCTCATATAAGTCAGGTTCCCTCGCTTTCGGTCTTGATTCTGGGTGGGTGATGATTACACTGAGGGATCTCATCTTCTGATCTTTGGTTATCATCAGGCCTTGCATAGTAGACCCTGTCACACGTGCTGGTGTTGCCGCTACCAACATCCTTCTTGGTTGTAGTGTTCCTTCGGGGAACTATCTGCAAGTAAGGCTTGTTGTAGTGTAACCGGGCTTCCTGCTAGGGAGGGTTGGCTTGCTACTGTCCCTAGGACGTTCCATACCCATCCTTGGTCAAGGGTGTCATCCGTGGGATTGATATCTCGTTTGTTATCTTGAGTGAACTCCGTATTTCTTGGAGTTCCTGTCATGCCGTCGCTAGGTGTCGCAGGAGATGCAACCAAATGTTACAATGTCTCACTACTCGTGTTATCCATGACAGGTAACGACCTCCATAGTCTTCCGCACTGCGCTCTGCTGTGTCCAAGAGCTCCTCGAGCCTCTTGGCCCTATCTTGCTATTCCCATTTAAGAATTCGTTTCTCACCAGCGCCAAGAGTATTGGTCTTATCCTGTTAACCAGCCCCACTTAGCGGATAGGTTCCTGACTCCATGTTCGTTCCATCTAGCGGAGATCGTCGGAGCATAAAGGTTTTTGTATTGTAAAGAACATAAAGAAGTAGATAGAAAATAACACTAGATGGTTGCATGATGAGCTAACTCATCTGTGAAAACCCAGTCTTTATATAGGCCTCTTCCCCCAACCCTAACCCAGCCCTGATCCTCAAGCGAGGTCAGGTGCGAAATCCATCACATGACTCAACCGAGTCATATGCGCAAACAAAAAACATCTTATGACCTCTACACGATGTCCTATACGAAAACATAAATCAAAAGCAATACAAACCAAAACATGAACAAGCTACTAGACCTAGTAACGAGGTCACACACGAAACATAAATGAGTGTGCCTTGCTGGTAAGCCTTACTGGCCAGTCTAGACTCTCCCCATGACATTAACTGTATGTCATCTGTAAAATGCAATCAAATATAAACGAGCCCAAGACCTCCTAACCAGGTAATGTGCATGAAAGAATAACTTGACCGCATGGCCTCTAAATGAGTTTATCTGCAAAACCTTTTCCTTGCTTCTGTCACCTGGCTAGTGCTCCTCTTGCCAGATTGTGACCTGGCTGCTGTGTTGTCACTATATAGGATCGGTATAGTATCAATTCCAATAAGTGATCTTTCTTGGCTTAGCCAGAGCCTTTGTCAAGTAGCGGGTACAAGTGTGATGTATTCAGCTTCAACTCTAGATGTTGCTGAGGCTTTTTGTTTCTTGGATCACCATATCATAGTACTTCCATTTACTTGTACGGTCAGGCTGGTAAACAGTTTTTGGTCTTCGAAATTTGCGGCGAATAAACTATTACTAGAGATCATCAATAGTTGTTCCTTGCTATTTCAATTGTATCACAATCTCTTGGTCTTGGTTTCTATTAGATACCTTTGTACCCTTTTGGCAGTGATAAGATGTATGGTGGTAGGCTTTGAGGAGAATTGGCTAAGGAAAGTGGTAGCATGTATGATGTCAGGTCTTATAGCAACAGCGGCGTATATCAGTGATCCAATGATGGACTAGTATTGTCTTTGGTTGCATAGTTGATCCTTGTCTTTTGGTTTCCCAAGTGTGGTATGGACTTCAATGGAAGTGGTAACTCGTTTAGCTTTACTTAGGTCGAATTGTTTGTGGATGTCAGTAACACACCATTCCTGGCAGATCTTGACATGGTCTTTTTAGATTTTGATCTGCATGCCTAATAGTAGTAATGCTTGTCCCGAGTCTGTACATTGGAAGTGGGATTGTATTTTGTAAATACATGTATTGACTAGTGAGAGCTTTGTGGCTATTAGTATATCGACAATGTAAATGCAACGAAAGACGTTTTTTGCTATAAGAATACATGGGTCGAAGTCAGTAACTTCCAAGTTTATGGTTTGGAGGGTTTTGGTCAGTCGTTAGTACCATAGTGATGGGAATTGCTTGAGTTTGTAGATGGCTTTCTTGAGCTTTTGCACCTTTTCTGGTTTCTGATATTCTGTGCGTAGTTCCAGGTGGTTTTCTATGTCTATGTTGGCATGGACGAAGTCACTCTTGATGTTGTTATGTCGGAACTTATGACCACACTTGACAGCTATTTTCTGCAGGAGTCTCAGAGATTCTAACCAAGCAACCAGAGCATAAACCTCTCCATAGTCTTCCTCTGAGACATGGTTGAAACCTTTTGCATAGTACCGTGCTTTCCAACCTTTAATAGTATCATAGTTCTTGACTTTGACTTTATAAACTCATTATTCTATTAATACCTTTTTACTGCTTGCTTTTTCCACTTACACTCTTACTTCTCATGTTCTCAGTACCTTCATCTCTTCATTTATGGTATTCTGCCATTCATTTTTCTCTCCTGTGGCTCCATGGCCTCTCTATATATACTGAGGTCTGGTATGTGATACATAAGACCAACTACCATATGTCTTTGAAGATTCTTCTCTTCATTTCAAAGCTGTTCATCCAGTTCCTCGCTTCTCTCTTTGAGAAGCTGAATCCTATCCTCGATTAGGCCTTCCAGTCTGTAATCCTATTTGTTTTCTTTTATTTGACATTGCAGAGACCATATCGTTTTTGCGATTTGAGGTCAGTTCTCCTCTAGTGTATTCTCAGTGGGAACTCATTCACGAGTAGAATGACAACAGTCTTGTAGAGCTGAGAAAGAGGTATCTGGTGGAGGTATTGGTGTGGACTGGAATTTGCCCGACAGAGAGGTATTCAGTAGTACTGGTGTAGTCGGTCTCGATGGAATAGATTTACCATCCTCATCGCTATGCTCCAATTCTTTGGAATACTCTGACTCTTCCTTCTCTCCCTGTTGTTTGTTAGAGAGATTCAAACAATACCCTTTTTGTCTTTCTAAACTTCACATCCCTTGCTTCACCACAGTATGCCATTTAGGTATGTAAATACAGTAGATTGTCAGACTGGAAGTATACCCAACTAGATAACCTTCTTCCGCTATCTGGTTAAACTGTCCTCTCTTCTCAGCTGGAATACATATTATGACATCAGCAAATCAGTGGTGAAGATGAGTAATCGTGGGTTTTGTTTAGCATAGTCGCTCGAAGGGTATTGTTTTTATTGATGAATGCCGTCAACAATTGTAGAGCTAAGCCGCTGTGGAATAAGCTTCACCCTACAATCATTTTCATTCAGGTGGAATCATATATCTTAGCATTGTTGTAAGGGTATAGTTTAACCTTTTTGCGACTTGGTTTGATTCAGTGTTGTAGATAGGTGATGTGGTATAGACAAGTCCTTGTGCATTTAGGAACTCAGACACTTTCCAGTTCAGGTATTCGATTCCCTGGTCGCTATACAATTGCGGGACTAGTTTACCGAATTTTGCATGTCTCATTTCCCAGAAGTGTTGTATGGCAATTTCTGCTCTATCCTTTGTCTTTAGGAGGTAAATCCAACCGCACCTGGTATAATTATCTATAAATGTCATGTAGTAGAAATTCTTTCCCAGCATGGGTGTGGACATTTGACCACTAAGATCAGAGTGGACTGTGTTGAAAGCTCACTATGTTTAGATGTCCTTCGACTTAGGTTTTACATGTGTGGTTGTATTCTGCTTGCATGTCGTATAGTGAAAATCTAATAGAGGAGTGATAGGGGTAGCATTCTTGTCACAATCGTTAATCACAATTGGATGTCCAAGGGCTTTGTCCTGTTCTTAAACTGCAATAAAAGACTTCACATTACTTATCCCAACATACCACAACCCACTTTCCTTATCCAGAACCATGAAAATCCTCCTTTCGTTTTCAAACTTCCTTTTTCTTTTTTTCTTTTTTTACTGTAATCTTTACTCCATTATTGTCCAATCGGGATTCAGATACCAATAAGTATCTAAACATAGGTACATACAATCCTCTTTTGAAGATGACAGTGTGTTTGGATTCTTCCAACAGGTACATGTGAAAGTAAGCATCTCCGGATGCAGTTGCCCTGTGAATTCCACCGTCTGCTATTACTATCTTTTTAGAGGAAGGTGTAAGACTTTGGAAGTCACCTGAGTTGGGTGAAATATGGTTTGATACTCCCGAGTTGCATAACCATTTTGTAGAGACTTTCCTAGTTCTCTTACTAAGGACAACCTCTTCCTCTAGTGTAGGAGGTTCCCTAGCTTTCGCTATCACAACTGTGACCGACATGTCGGTAACTGCTATGGTATTTGGTTTGTTGTCCCATTTCTTCTTCTTGGCTTTTTCTCTTGAAAGACCTCAATATTTGTTGGTTTTGTACGTATCACTTTTCCTACCTCTTGCTGTACACCATGTGTAATGTATCTGTTTCTTGTTTTTGTAAGGAACCAAGATTACCTTCTCCTCCTCTTTACCTTCTCCTTTATCTGCTGTCATACTTAGCAGGTAATCCTGAATGTCTACACATCTGGTTGTTCTACTAACTGACAAGTCATTGCATAGACCAGGGTGCAATTCATTGATGGACCACATGAAGACAGTACCCTTGACTTCTTCTGCTTGTGTCCATACTCGTATCGCAGTTTCAGAATTTATCAGTTGTTTTATCATCACTAGATGCAGATCATCAGGCAAGATGGTTTCAGGCAGTTTCAAACCTAGCGGCATGAGCTGATATGGATTCAGTAGAGAAAAGTTTGATTTTCCAGATGGCTTCAAGTGGCATCATGTTGGTAGCAGGAGTTTCCCTGTCAAATCAGTCTTTGAAAGCTTGTCAGACCTCTGCTGCAAAACTTTTGGCAGAGATGTCAGCATGGTAGATGAAGTTTACTGCTTGGCAGATGTAGAATCTGGCTTTAATGTTCTTCTTCTTCCACATAGTGACTTTTGCGGCATTATTAGATGCTCAGATCATAGGAATTTCAGTCTTATTTTCTGTTCCGGATACTACATCTGACAGCCCAAGAACTTAGAAGGCAACCTGCCAGGCTTGCACCCAGGTGTGGCAGTTGTCTTGTCCTTGCAGTTTTGGGTAGTTGATTATGGATAGCTTGAAGATGGATTCTGTATCGTTCGATATTCTCCTTTATCGTGGTACCCATCTGATTGGCAATGTTTCTGATAGTCTATTTTGTGGAGGGGTCAGTTTGGTTGTCACCAGAATCACGAACTGTTTATTCCACCTAGGCATCCAATTGCTTCATGGCGTAGCCCATCATAGCATCCATTGCAATAGGAAGGAAGGAGATAGTCAGGTAGGCAAGGGCGTATTTTGTGGCAGTGAAGAGACATCCACTAGTCTAGTGGGTTAAGGTACTTCTGGGCCAGGTTGGCTTTGTTGAAGGAGGAGTTTGATGGGAGAATAAACTGTATACACTCACTTAGAGTACACTTATGGCGATGTGGTATATGATGTTCAGGTTTGTAAAAGATCTCACAATCCCCGGGCTCATAACCTGAGAATATCTGTATCTAAGTCACTTGCACTCATGATAGTGGAGTAGATGTGGTGAACAAAATATATCTTTAAGACTCATAGATTAACCCAAGCTTGCATGTTCTCTCTAACTGAAAGGAAAGTACACACCTATTTATACCCTTCTATTATTACCTGAACACTGCCCCATAACAAGCATATCTATAGAACCTGCTAGAATCTTGTATCATAACAACAGGTCATGGGACTATGTCACATGACTGACACAGTCACACCACTGGACCGGAATAGGATAATGTAATTTGGAACACAACCTGAGGATATATCTTCCTCTTTAATAATGGCACCATGTCATGGCAAGCCATGAGGCAGAACATGGTTGCCCTATTAACAACTAAGGCAGACTATGTAGCTTAGTGTAAGACAACTAAAGAAGCTATATCACTCTGGGGAATCTATCCTGACATAGTCAAGACAAGTAACAATGGATATCGGTAACGGGGGAACCACTAGGAAGATGGATCCCAAGGTTGCGACCGCACCAAACAACTTCAAACTTATCGCCAAAAGTTCACACAGATGTAAGAGTAAAGTAGATGGTAAAACTTAATATCGTTAAGCCTGAC
>PYWC01000018.1:1136207-1201318 GCA_003182015.1 Tuber magnatum | reverse complement strand
GGTTGCAGGAATTCAGCCCAGCGGTGCTGCCTTCGGTTAAGGACCTTGGTACTATTGAAGTAGTTCCAATTCTTATGATCCGTATGGACCACCAACTGGTCGGTTATCGCGCGTAGCAAATGATCCGATTGCTTGAATGCTGCCACGATGGCCGTCATTTCCTTGTCATGGACATCATAATTAATCTCTGCTGGGTGGAACTTCCTACTATGATAGGCCACTAGATGCCATCTCTCGTCTTCACAGAACTGGGAGAGAACGGCTCCTAATGCAAAGTCACTAGCACCGGTTTCCAGTCGGGTTGGCCGTTCAGGACCAAAATGTGCTAGGACCGGTTTGGACGTGAATGCTTCCTTCCACTGGTTGAAGACCAGCGCCCACGCAGGTGTCCATTCCCATCGGACATCCTTCTTTGTCAAGTCTGTTAGAGGTTTCGCTATCTTGCTGAACCCTTCTATGAATCGACGATAGAAGTTGGCAAAGTCTATAAAGCTTTGAACGTCGACGACGCATGTCGGAGGTGCCCAATCCCTGCTTGTTTGCACCTTCTCTGACAACATAGAGATCTCCATATCGGAGATCTTGTATCTGCGGAATTCAACTTCCCGTTGGTGGAAACTGGACTTCTTCATGCTTACACAAAGTCAAGCTTTTCGCAATTTCTCCATCACACGCCGTATCATTGCGACGTGTTCTTCCATAGTTTCGGAGTAGATCAGGATGTCGTCCATGTACGCAATGACTCCTTCATCCATGACATCCCGAAAGACCTTATTTATCATGCTTTGGAAAGTTGCCGCGGCATTACACAACACAAACGGCGTGACCGTGTATTCATACAGTACATATCTGCACTGGAAGGCCGTCTTCCATTCCTGACCTTCTGCCATCCTCAGAAGGTAGTAGCCGTTCTTTAAGTCCAACTTGGTGAACACAACGGCTTTTCCTAACCTATCTCGCAGCTCCTTCATCAATCGTAGAGGATACTTGCTCTTCACCGTGATTTTGTTCAGCCCTCTGTAATCTATTACCAGTCTTAGTGTACCATCAGGTTTTGGCACGAAGAGGATAGGGGCTGCTGCTGAGGAACTGGATCGCCGTAGCTTTCCCGTTCGCAGCATGTCATTGAGATATTCCCGGAGTGCCTTAAGCTCCTTTTCAGATAACAGATAGATAGGCCCGAATGGAGGTCGAGTTCCAGGTTGCAATTCGATCGTATGGTCATACTTCAAGTGCTCCGGTAATGCCTCAATCCGTTCCTGACTGAAGATATCCCCATGGTCCTTATACTCGCGGAGTAGCTCAACCGTAATGTCGGCATCTTCCTCATCGGAGAATTGCACGATTCCCAATAGGTACACATTACTAGGGTCCTCGGCTAGTAACTCTTCATCGGTCATGAACACTAACCGCCCCTGCTCTGCCAGGCAGTTAGCCTTGCAGAAATGTGAGCGTCAGGTTAGTGATCCGGTCTTCCAATCTATGTCAGGGTTATGGTCCTTCACCCCAGACATAGGCAGGTACCCATCCACCTTAGCGTCGGTCATATCTGCGACTTCAAAGCCCATCTCATTGTGGTGGTCACCTATCCTCATTTCCAATGACTTGGTATAGTGTAGACCTGACCCGGGAATGTGATTACCGCTTGTGTCGCTTATCGGCCCCTGTACCTTTCGTCCTACACATGGTGCCTGAGTCTGCTTAACCCATCTGCTACTAAGCACCGGCCCAGTAGCTCCACTATCGAGGAGCAGGAGTGCTTCCGCGCTAACCAGTCTAGCTCCTACCTTCCAGTCTAACTTAACCCGCAGGTGGATGGACTTAGTATGACGAGGCAAGTTGTCACGCTTCTGCCTCTTCGCTTCTCTTGGTAACTTAGTCATCTTGGCTTAGTAATTCCCTTTAGTCTCTTGCCTTTCGACACAAGAGCGGCCACAACGGGGCGGTAAATGTTAAGTGATGGGAATTCGTCTTTCTCAATAGCTAGGGTGTTTACCATCACGCCAGCATGATTTCGGGTACCGAACCCTCCTCAGGTAAACTAGGAAATAACCGCATTTATTTTTATCAAGTCCAGCCTGAACCAATTCCATTTATACTAAACATAACCACTTTTCCCCAAGGTGGGTAAATGTCCGCTGTCGGACCGGTTCCAAGCGAAGCACTCTTGCTTCTCCAATGTCGAGCGTCTCCTCGAGCAGGACCTCACCCGACCTTAACCGAAATAATGTCCTATGACTTGTCCATCCAGCTAAGGAAATCCTGAAAGAAATACAAATAACTAGAACAAAGGAAATAACCTGAAACCCAACAAATGAGAGATAGCCCGATCCACCGCGCATGGCCTGCAACATCTGTTTGCCCACACCCCCTTGGTGTAGTCAGTATCAGGGTCGTCAATGCAGTAGAGGGGTACTTACCCATCCCAGAAGCCACCTCCGGGTTTCCTTTGCATCTATCCCTCATGAGTCTATAGATACAGGTTGGTAAGGTTATACCTTAAGCGGAATGAATTCTTACCTATTCCGAGCCGTCAATATCAACCTCCATGATCTAAGGTGATGTCTGTCGAACTTCCAGTATCTTTGACGAGGTAGCCGGAGAGGGCGCTTCAATGCGCTTCAGCCGCTTGTCAGTTCCTGTGGGCTTGCTTACCGGGGCTGAAAGTTTCAACCCGCGAGCCTGTTTGGAGGAACTGACGACTGGGGATGTGGCGGTACACTTTCTCCAGAAGTGACCACTTTGTCCACACTTGGTGCACTGGTTGTGCTTTCTCCGACGTTCAGTCAAAGTCGACGGGATTTCCTCATGCGCTATTGCATACTCAGAAGTCGCCGGCTGTGCCTGTTTCCCCGCATTGAAATTACTAGGTTTGGCAGGCCTTTGGTTCTGTCTGCCCAAACCTTTATCCATCTTTTTAAACCTTCCGGAAGTTCAGGACCTATCGTTCTTCTTTTCCATTGACTGAGACCGTTGGACAGGGTGGATGACTCAGTTGCTGAACCGGGTGTTGTCTTCCAGTCTGTGTCCGACCTTCTGAAAAAGAGCAACATAGTTGTTCAAGTCGGTTGGATAGGGCTCCTTCAGCACCCATGCGTTCCTAACCTCTTGCGTAATTCCCGACCATACCTTATCTCGTACCTGCACCGGGTCTGTATAGCTAAACGTATACATGTAGTCAATTATCTTGTCCAGGTACTCATCAATGTGATCTGTCTTCATCACTAGGTCTAGCCACTCAAGCAGGGATCGGTCTCATCCTGCTTGGTCACCGCCGAAACTCCGTTTGAGCCGTTCCTGGAATCCTTTCCACGTTCTGAACGGGTTACTGTTGTTAACAGGAACTCCAGTACGCTTGGCTGCCTCCTTATTGATGTGGGAGTGCAGCCCAAGATACCATGTTCGGGCGGTGTCTTCTAGAAGGGGAATCAGCAGGTTTGACTTGTCCATATCGTCCAACCTGGACCCAGTAAAATACTCGAGCTTAACCTCTACCAGCATCAGAAAGCTGGCGAGTTCGGTGATCTTTCCCTTACACGCCGGAATGCCACTCAGCTTTTCCAGCTTCTTCTGCCGCTGTCTGGATGATGGCCGTGCAGCTGACCTACTCNGCTCATTCATCGATCGTTCGGCTTACCAGCCTTTCACGCTCCGCTGTGCATTGAGCCTGTTGTGATCGCATCTCCACCAATCCAGCTACTAGTGCCCCCCCTGGGCTTCATCAGATTATCCCATGGTGAGTAGAGGCTGACTGTTGTAGCAACTCGTTCTTCTTGTTAGATTCTTCGTCTTACTATCTCTAGGAGTGGGACATCCCTGATACTTATACTAGCATAAGCAGTCACAGTCCGTTGTCAATGATGTCTACACTAGCTCATACCTTCAACTGTGACGTCCTGGCTGGCTCACTCCCCCAATACATGAAATACTCATTGCCACATATGGAAGGTTGTTCCAACATTCCTGCTTCTTCCATATCCCATGGGTAAGGGCGTAGGCCAAACCAGAGTAAGAAATATATAGCAATCAAATAAAAGAAAAAGAAAGGAAAGGAAGAAAAGGAATTACAACACCAGGTAGCCTTCTTAAGCACCCCCTCAAAGCCAAAAAATCCTCTTTAGAAGTAAAAATGCTTTTGAGTTAGGGGAAGAGTACTCAACGCAATACATAACTATCTAGCTACTAGAATCTATAGTTCCGGAGACCTGGTCCACCTATTCCTAACTCTTGAACATGCCGCTAATAACTCTCCTGTTGAAGTGGCTTTATAAGAATATTGGCAGTCATATTCTTATAAAGCCAGTCCCAGGTCCGGGGATCGGAGTCCCTCGTGATGGAGCCATGGGTGCTCGCTCTTCCTGGCGCCTTACCTGTTCAAAGAATCCAGGTAAAGCCATACGCAGCGGCCGGTACCCTGGGGTAGCCAATACTGCTGGCAGGAAAGCTGTGACAGGGAAGGTATCAGGAGCGGGCAACGAAACTGGTAGAGGTGTGGGTCTTGAGGCGGCGATGGAAGGTATAGGAGTTGCAACTGAAGGCGTTGCTGGAGGGAGGATAGGAGCAGGGGTCGGTCCAGGTGTAGGGCCAGGCGTATCTGGTGCCATAATACCCTTCCGCTTGGAGGTCCTCTTCCTTGTTCGACGTCCATCCGTTGGCCCGACCGTAGGACTCCCCGACTGACTGCGGGCCATTGAGGGGGGGACCGACAGGGAGCCGGTAGATGCTCTTGAGAAGGAAGAGGTATAGCTATAGCCGTCACCTTTCAGGCTTTCCAACATTCGTATGCCGAGTGGGCTCAAATACGCACTCCATTGGTCGTCTCTAGCTCTCATAGCCAACTCCATGCCGAAGTTCTCGGTCTTGGTATGGACGAGCCGGAGTGGGGGCGCTGCCCCTAACATCAGTACGTCATTCTCGGCATCAATAGTATACCCGCCCTTGAAAGCCTTTTCCCAAGCTGTCATCCGAGTCTTTAATGCTTACTGATCCCTTATCATCTGCAGGTATGTCTCTTGCTGGACTTTCATCCATTCCACCGCTGCCGTAGTAATCCATGTTCGGAACACCTCCTGCTCCTGGTTGTTCCAGTTTTTCAGTTCCCCCTTCTCTTCCTCAATCAACTTGGCTACTTCCCGGACGATGTAAGGTTCGACGAATTCGCGGGAGAACTCGCTAAAGGGAACTCGGTGTGGCGGGGGAGGGAGCATGTTATGGACTAGGATAGGGTCTGGAAAAAATGAGAGCGCCGCGGCGCGAGGGTCTGTAATCAGGAGGTCAAGACATTCAGCAGGTAACCGAATAGGAGCGGCCTCCAAGAGCAACTGGTGGCCATCCCAGTCGATACCACGAACATCCACAAAAACCGGCGCATGAAACGTGTTGGCGGTGTTCTCGTCAAGGTCAAGGTTTGAATGCCAGTTGGATTCCATTCTGGTTCAAAGTTCGGTACTAGCCATTGCACTTTCCACCCTAGGCTACTTGTCCTAGACAAGGGTACCAGTATTCACGCAAGATCAGTGCCGAAGGTCGGAAACAATTAATCAGGAGAGGAGATGGGCGAGGAGCTCGCTTAACGATATACTGTAACAGGGGCACCCCTAGGAAGATAGATCTCAAGGTTGCGACCGCACCAAACAACTTCAAACTTATCGCCAAAAGTTCACAAAGATGTAAGAGTAAAGTAGACGGTAAAATTTAATATCGTTAAGCCTGGCACTTCATTCAATTAAAGTCTTGAGAGGATTTATTGTTGGAGTAGGAGAGTTCTCGCATAGCCTTGCAGGTAGTTTTATCTTATGCCAGAAACTCCCCCATCAGTTTACTCCAACTATTGGAGTACACCCTTCTCCGCTAAGGGTGGTCCGACACGCCTCCTGGCACACCCTTCGGGCATGCATGTGCCGACACACTCTAGTCGGCGTTTACCTTATGCGGTTATCGTTTCTGCGGTGCATTTCCATTTTACCTGCCTGAGTGAAAACTTCTGCGCATCGGTGTCTTACCAGTGGCTAACAGTCAAGACACCTCATGAACTAGACTATCTATGACACCCTTCCCTTATGCATTGATCTCTGCGTGACTCCGGAGGCTACCGCAAGTAGTTTATCTGGTTACTCTTTTACGGGTCTCGGGCTTCCGGTGTCTTCCGCAGGGCGCAATTGTCTAGGAGTGATCCAATGGGCGCTACCCATGACCACTACCTCGGATCTACTTTTCCTGTGGTAGGAATCATGCTTTTAGTGTCTCTGCACTTCCCTTTCAGAGCCTATAGCGTTGGGAGCACGTTCGGGCTTGGTAGGTGTAAAACTCTCCCAGTCGCTCCGGCACCACCCGGGACTACTTTCGGGACCCCCACGGTTAACACCCGTTAACTCCGTCAGCTTTGGTCCGTTTTACTCCGAACAACTTGGAGGAGGTACTCCACCTTCCACCCTATGCTCCCTTGTATATCCTGTGAACAGCTTACGGTTGACTGGACGGCAGCGACGTATACGGTGTTGCAAGCATGTCTCCAAAGATTCCTCTTTGCTAGACTGCACACAACTACACAACCGTTCGCCCATGACGTCCGGGCCTCCAGGCGGGGCCGGAGGGGTATGATGGGAATAATGTCTTCGCTTTACAGCTTCCTCGAAGCTACCTAGCTCGCCCAATAGCATCCCCCGGAATCCCAGATTCCAGTATCATGCATGGCTTCGCGCGACAAACATTCCAGTCAATTTTCCTGAACTCCCCGAGGGACTTCGTATTGAAAGGTAGGGTAACTCAGGACTCTGGGCAGGGTAACCCGAGCCCCAAGGCAGGGTAACCTGATCCCGCGAGTAGGGTGACCTTGTCCAGCGGACAAGTTAACTTTTCCCTGTTACCCTGCCTACCCTGTCGCCGGTGATAGACCTTTCTGACCTGTCTTCAGTTACCCGGCCTAGCTGAGCAACTGCCCCTTCACAAGTCCCTAAGTACACTGACCAGGCAATTCTGTTCCTTCTCGGAGCCCGCGCTATCGGGTCTCCATAGGTCCAGTACTTACTTGCCTGCCGGTTCCTATCAGTTCGCCTCCTGGCTACCTGTATGGGTATAGGTTCCGTTTGCCATAGCTCATGTATGCTGGGTCGTTACAATATCACCCTCCTCCTCTACTATCTATCTTGATATTCATTGATAACTAGGATGTGCTCAAACTTGTAGAATTCTCTCAATATCATAAATGGACCAAGCATATCATGTTAGAGTACTACCACATCTATCAGGTATATCAACCACTAACAGCTACTGAATATGTTTCTACAGAGAATATGACTGCCAATATTCTTATAAAGCCACTTCAACAGGAGAGTTATTAGCGGCATGTTCAAGAGTTAGGAATAGGTGGACCAGGTCTCCGGAACTATAGATTCTAGTAGCTAGATAGTTATGTATTGCGTTGAGTACTCTTCCCCTAACTCAAAAGCATTTTTACTTCTAAAGAGGATTTTTTGGCTTTGAGGGGGTGCTTAAGAAGGCTACCTGGTGTTGTAATTCCTTTTCTTCCTTTCCTTTCTTTTTCTTTTATTTGATTGCTATATATTTCTTACTCTGGTTTGGCCTACGCCCTTACCCATGGGATATGGAAGAAGCAGGAATGTTGGAACAACCTTCCATATGTGGCAATGAGTATTTCATGTATTGGGGGAGTGAGCCAGCCAGGACGTCACAGTTGAAGGTATGAGCTAGTGTAGACATCATTGACAACGGACTGTGACTGCTTATGCTAGTATAAGTATCAGGGATGTCCCACTCCTAGAGATAGTAAGACGAAGAATCTAACAAGAAGAACGAGTTGCTACAACAGTCAGCCTCTACTCACCATGGGATAATCTGATGAAGCCCAGGGGGGGCACTAGTAGCTGGATTGGTGGAGATGCGATCACAACAGGCTCAATGCACAGCGGAGCGTGAAAGGCTGGTAAGCCGAACGATCGATGAATGAGCTAGCTGGTGACAGACCGGGAGACCTATACCTTCCAAGCAACTAACAACCCCGAAAACCAAAAAATCTCCCTGAGCACGAACGAAACCCACCATGCTGATAAATCGTGATCTCTCCCAATTCCCCCAAAAGCTAGAACAATCCAGATACCTCTTGGTCCTGCGTGAGACATCAAAAAACTACCGCATGTGTAACGGCATCGGGTGTGAACAATAAACCCAGCCATACACCTGGCGCCTGATGCCCAATGGCAATGGGTATCAGCAAAACTAAAAACCCAAGCCCTATGCCCTATAACCGCATATCACTTAACCGAATACCCTCTAGGCAATCCAGTAGTACCATCCGCATAAACGAAAGTCTATAGAATCCACCACTGTGCCAAGCTGGATACACTGCAGGCTTTCTTCGCAGGAGAAAATCGAGTGATATACCATGTCTCCAGACAACCCTGGGGCCGGGGGGCAGGGAAAGCGAAGCTTAAACTCTTTAGTAATCCACGTGCACAGTACTTGTAGGTGAAATGCAATGCAAGGTGGATATACCACGGAGGTAACAGTAAATTGGCATCATGAGGAATTAGTATTGAGGTATGGTTCCGGAAGTCTAGCCTCTATACCAACTTTCACACCAAAAATGTGACAATGTTTTTTTGCAATGGCAACCGTAACACTTCATTGAACATTTACCCTACTTCCTTAATTCAAAAAGCATAAATGTTCAAGTCCCTACATAAGCTATACACGATACTCATCGCATAGACGACTTTCAGAATCCGACCTTCATGTATAGTAATTCAATATAAGTTATCAAGTTTCTATTAGCTAGTTTATAGTTACTTTTTAGAAGTAGCATTTAAAAGCATTACTTATCTCACTTACTTGCTATTACAAGTTTTATTATCAATTTCATACAGGTCAAAATCTTCTATACTGCATCTATAATCCTGACACTTATGTATACAAATTAAACAATTAACAAGTTAGGGCCTTCCAGCTAAAGTGTTAGAGTAAGATTGAATGAAGTGTTACGGTTGCCGTTGCAAGAAAAATTGTCACATTTTTGGTGTGAAAGTTGGTATAGAGGCTAGCCTTCCGGAACCATATTCTAAACATTTTCACGATACATTAGGATATTGATCGGAGTGAACCGGCCTGTTCTATATCTCGACAGAGTCGGTCAGAGAGGTTCAGGCAGAGATGCTATTATTCCAAAAGACCTCGTTGCCCTAATGGCCGAGCATTCCCGGAATTTCGAAAGTCCTGCTATACACATGTTAATTTAAGGCGATATTACATCTATTTGAACGCTTGACAATCACCGCAATCACGCCGAGTAGGCTTGTTGGTGACCAAGGGCTAGTGGTTGGTTGCCTTGAAATTTTCCATTATGGTCGAAGCGAAACATTTGTGTGCCAAGAATGGGGAGGATCAAACTGTAGGGAGAAAGCAACCGAGATGGTACACCACTATGCTACTCACTAGGAGGTGGTTCTTCAATCTTAAATTGTGAGAATGATTCCTATGCATGCCCATAGCAAGGATGACTGTGTCGGAGTGCCTATTGCGCATGCGGTTAGGAGATTGGCAGAGGGATGGTATATGCTGATAGGGCATAGGTTTTAGGCCCTTCTGTTGGGCTTGTTATCCGTGGCTAGGAGGTACCGGGAATGGATGTTTGTTTTGTTCCTTTCATACCCCATGCTAGTTGGCATATGGTTCTTTGTTAGAGGTTCATCGGGGTTCTGGATTGTTGTGGAGCGCGGAGGATCATGATTTGTTAGGATGGTGTGGTTCTTCAGTGTTTGCGGTGTTTCTCTTGGTTTCCGGAGTTGTTATGTGTTCAGAGATATAAATCCTCTGTTTAGCGATTAGCTAGAGGATAAATGACGGTTCCTGAAAGATCCACACCCCTACACCTGACTGTGCTTTTGAGCCTATTGTTGTTGCACTTTACTTGCTTATTCTGTCATATCTTCCTTCACACTCCATCAGACTGTGCAGTGCAGGTGGGGAGTTATGAAGCTAGCCTGGGCCTCTATTACGACCCCTGCATTAGAATTCCAACCTTCAGCTCTCGTAGAATTCCTGTACCCCAACATTCGGCTATGCGGGTCATTGGGTTAGGTTTTCTATAAGGGAGACTAGGGAATTTCCCCCTCCATTGCGAGATAGGTGCGTATTAAAAGTTGGTGTTTTGTATTGAAAATTCGAGGCAGGCAGGTTCCTTTTGTTATTACCAACTTGCGCAGAACTCGCTTTTGGTTTATCTATGCGGAAATTGTAGGAAACTGTGGTGAACAGCGGTGAACGCTGTAGCCGAGAACCAGGAAACACAATGTGAGCCGATGGGCAGGACAAAAGTGACAGTTGCCCGGTCCACTTGCGTAGGTATCATACAGTACTTTCTTTGATGGAGACCCTAACCTACTGACTTGCACGATCAAATGTTGTTGTGCACCACCGGTACTCCGATTGAGGGTCATAACCGAAGTGCCCATATTGATTACGGGTATGGAGGGAGTCTCCGGAACTAGTCTAGAGTTATTTTTCCTATTTGTAATGCTTATTTATTGTTAATTTGTAAACGGGGCAAAAGCTTCTGGAGCTTCCTTATGATTCATGTATCATATTATAAAGGGGGTGGAGAAGGACAGGGAATATGTAGCACCTGGTGGTAAGGGGAGCAGAGATTGGACGCCAAAGTGGGGTAAAGAAAAGTTAAGAGAAGCTCAGTGAATGTCCAGAATAGGCGGGTAAAAGCGGGGTTGCTTAGGTCGTGTTCGGAGGGGTTGAGAAATATGTTCTCTTTTGTCGGGGTATACAAGGGTGGAGGATCGCCGGGGGAGAAAAGGAGAATGTGGCAGACATCTGCAGGGAAAGCAGAATTCAAGATATCCGGACTGACGAAACTGAAGCTTCCCGTGTGCAGAAAGAGACACAGCCAGTTCAGGTTACAGAGGGTGTTAGATGTTATGTGAACTCTGCTGAAGCGGAAAGTTAGGGTTTCAAAGGGCAATCTGCAAGACATACGAACGCATGTGCTGCCACCCACACCTCCCATTTGCAGGGCCCCACACGTAACGGGAAATCTAATTCTTAAGTGGAAACGTGATCGACACGTCAAGTGACCCGATCCTGTGAGTTGTTCTCACATTGGCAAGGCGGGTGATAAGGTAAAGGTCTGTTATCCAGCATGCAGTGGAGGTTGAGATTGGCTGAGTACCGGTACTGTACCAGTTTTCGTGTTGGATACGGTAGGGCAGACGCGAGTTTTATATAACGGTACGCATGGTGTGGTGGTTTCGCGGAGGTAGTGGCTTTGGTGTTTGAGACATGCATCTTGTGATGCTCAGATCTTACTCCGCACTGGTTTTATTACTATTATTATAATTATTTTATGGCATTGGTGTCACTATGGATGGTATGATGTTACTAACTAATGCTCGGGAGTATTAGCAAAAATCGGAAAGCCACTTTTGCTGATCCCTTGTGATCGCGTAAATCTCTATGGGGGAGGAGTGTTATATTCTCTGGTTTTTATGGACACACCCGAGCACAGAATTGCAATGTTATCGACAATATCTGGTAGGCCAGGCTGGGTCAATTGAGGCGATACATGGTGATACCGGTGGTTAATTGAGTCTTTGCGCAGGCAGGATACAGGAATTCCTGCCTCTCGACAAGGTGAATTTTCTCCTGTTAAGAAAACGTGGGCTGAGCGACGCACAGGTAACAAACCGCCTTACAGCTACACACCATCATGGCAGACTGGGCGTGAGAGGTGAGAGAAAAAGAATACGGCCAGGGATTTCAAGCCAGCACAGTATGGTATTATCATAATAAAAGTGATAACTAAGTAAGTTTGGTAGGTGCTAAAGAAATGGCATGCCCGCAGTACAATACGGTAAATACATTCCGCGCATTGTTGCAGGATATTGCAAAGATAGTTAATCGAGGCCTCACGTGGGGCATCATACAATATTTAGCTCACCACGCACTCATCTGGAGGAGCGGCAACCGGTTGTCGAGCCGCAAGTGGTCGGTACGGGGGGGTGCCGCCATTCGCGCCTGGTGCTGCAGGGGGAGGTGGCCCAACAGCAGGTCTTCCTATACCTGGAGGAGCGGCAACCGGTTGTTGAGCCACAAGTGGTCGGTACTGGGGGGTGCCTCCATTCGCGCCTGGTGCTGCAGGGGGAGGTGGCCCATCAGCAGGTCTTCCTATACCTGGAGGAGCGGCAACCGGTTGTTGAGCCACAAGTGGTCGGTACCGGGGGGTGCCTCCATTCGCGCCTGGTGCTGCAGGGGGAGGTGGCCTAGCAGCAGGTCTTCCTACACCTGGAGGAGCGGCAGCCGGTTGTGGAGCCTCTTGTGGTTGGTATGGGGGGATGTCGCCATATGCGGCTGCTGAACGAGAACGTTTGGCTTCTTCAGCCTTCCGCACCCTTTTTGAAAGTTTTATCTTCAGATCTTCATTGTTAAGCTCCGGGAGCTCTGCGTGGAGAATCTCTGTGGTCTTCTTTGCGGCGGTTTCAACTTCAATGTGATGCCGTTCTTCTGTGTTATCGTAGAGTGGACAATTTCCTCTCTCTCCCCCGATCACTTGGCCTTTAAAATGGCCGTACGAGCCGATTGTTTCGGAGCAGATGTAGCTATACGGAAGATCAGTCTCGCCCACATGAAACAAAAGTTCATTGACTTACCACTGGAATGTCTGACACCTGCTGCAATAAATCTGATTGCATCCGTCTTCTTTGATATACGGATAGGAACATTTGCTGTATTTCATTATTAATAATTCATTATGCTGGACTCCCGAAACTTACTTGCACTTCCTTACCAGCGCCTCTGTCATGGCTTCCTCAACTCTGTGCCGAGCATTAAGCTTATTGTCTTTAGCATATTCTTGGCATGTCAAAGGGAAGTGTGACTTCTGGTTGCAGAGTCGGCAACTAATTTCCATACCTGTGGCCTATATCAGCGTGCACCAATGAGAGAGCAGTATAAACGATATGACACTTACAGTCGGGGTTTTGGCAATTGAACTCCTTATCAACCTCAGGCGGTGGATAGATAGCTCCGTAATGACAAAACGGGCACTTGACAAGCCCGTCAATGTCCGCAATCCGCAGGGCATCCTCCTGTTCTATCTTTGCTAAAGCTGATAATATCTTAGCATCAAGGAAACGCAACATTTGGCCCCGAGGGAAAAGTGCCTTGCAGCCAGACCCATCCATACAAGATAGCTTGTGGCGGCCCCTCCCCACCTCTGTTTCTGCATTACGTCTGGCACAGTCAAGACAGAAGAAATGGAGGTCATTACAATGAGTCATGCTGATGAATGGATATTCGTCAAAGCAACACCCACACTCCATCACCGTGTTGCTCTCCTGGGGCTCTTTTTCATTTATCTGAGCCTCTAGCCTAGCGTCGGCGTCCATTTGGGCTTGTGCTGTTTATCTCGATTAGCTATAGACAAAAATAGGGCAAACACACATCTCAAATTGTACTTACTTTCTTCTCTTCTTCCTTTGCTGCGGGCGTATTCCAGCTCAGCACTGATCTCTGTCCAGTCCTTGCCCTTCTTAAGTTCATCGCTTCGGCCTTCCATTTTCCGCGGACGCAGGAGCTGCTTATAAGGAGTGTTAGTTCGTGGATTGTACGATTTACCTGCCTTAACAAGGGCAGAGTAAGATTTATCTAGATAGTTCCGGTTCTGCGCCATGGCCTTCTCGATGAACCGTACCGGCATCAGAGGAAACTCCTGCTTCAAAATAGATCTCCTGGAACCCGCAAAATTAGCAAGAAAGAGCAGATGGCCTAAGCCAGGCAGACAACGCCAGGTGAAGTAAGGTAAAGCGGTCAAGTAAGAACACAAACTACCCTCAGTCATGGGGCGGGGTGGGGGAATAACGTACACAAGTTCACAGCGCTCCCCAACGACCGGAGGTCTATCGTCGATCTCATAATCTGGGCCGTTTTCTCCCGTTTCATCCTCCTTCGCCCCCTCGCTCTTCATTCCCGCCTGCGGAACCGGTTCTGACTTTGGGTAATCTGTCTCAGCTAGCTCGTTTACAATAAATTCGGTGATGTCGCTGCCGTGTAGTACATAATATTCACGATAGAGGTTCACTATATATGTGAGGCACGCATCGGGAAAGACGTGCAGCACATTCAGAATGACGTCTTCTTCACTCGCAACTGGTTTCTTCTTTAGTTGCTTTCCTTGTCGCGGTCGTTCATGGTGTTGCCTCCGCGCCTGCTCTTCAAATTCCTGCTCCTCTTGTTCACGGAGAAAGATGTCGATGGCTCTGTCTAGGTCCCCGTCCGCTTCATTAAGGGCCCTTTTGAGCGAGGGAGTTGGATGTCCAGGAAAGATGCTCTGCAGCCTATCCATATCAGACAGATGATTGACGCCCATGCGACAAGTGGAGGGGGCGGTGGGTAGAGTGTGTCCGTTGAAAAGGCAAAGGGGAGTGCTTTCAACTGTGAGAGGACGCGGGGATATATGTTGTGTGCTAAAGGGCGTGTGTGAAGGAACCAATGATGGGGGTGGAGGAGAAAGGAACTTCGTTAAGTTACTGTTCTCAGGTGGGAACCGGCTAGTTAAATACACACACCACACGTCCTGACAAGCCCTACTCCGAAACCCTTTTCGGTATCCAAAACCTTGTCACCATTAGGGCACATCACACCAAGATCATTTCCCGTATGATACAAACTCAACATTTCCCCTACGGGCATCGGCAAGCAAGAGACAGGAAGGGCCTGTTTGGCTGGAACGGTGGGTCGTTCCGTTTTGTGATGATTTTACCTGGGGAAATGGTTCTCTTGGCATCTTCGTAATAGAAGGTTGTAGTCGTTTGTACGGGAAACGGAATGGAATGGTTGTATCTAAACAGGCCCTAAGGGGGTGCTTGGTACATCAAGGTCTGAAAGGTATGGCTCAAGCGCTCTAAAATGTGAACCACAGTATTGCATCTTATAAAACCAATAATGGAGCCTCTATAAAACAACTTGAAAATTTGAAAAAACCACTATGCTGAAGGCCAAATGACTGTGAAGAGCCTAATGGTTTTTTTTAAGCTTGTAGATTTTTTTGCAAACCTCCATTTAGCTTTTAAATCTTCTATTTTTGGTGACAGGAGGTAAAATTGTTATATCAGCTGCTGCAGTTAATACTTAAATAACTGTTTTTCTTATGACTAACTACAATTCTGTCCTTCAATTTTGAATTATCCTATACCATATATAAAAAATTTGTAATTTAATGACTAATATATTTGTATTTTATTTTTAATTAAGGCCCTGTTCGGCATGTACCAATAAAAATATATCACAATAAAAGTTGAAAATGGCATATATGCTAATAAAAAAAATTCAGTGTTGAAAAAATATATAGGTGTTCGGCAGCAATTTACAATAATAGGTAACCCTGAAACAGTTGTCATAAAATAAACATTAGGGCAAATGCAAAAAAAATAATAATAAAAATTGAATGTTTGCTCCCTAGATCTTCCAGTCAACAATACCACCCATTAAACTACACATCCAACTACACATCAAGCCACATCTCTCATTCCACTTCGATTCATTCAACTCTTTATTCCGCTGCTTGCAGCTCTCTATTGTGCTAATTCAGCCCTTTTCTAGTGGCAAGTTATTTATTCCCATACCATTAGTCCTCTATAATGGTTGACTTTATATCAGCTAACAGATAATTTTGGGAGAAATAGACGATACAAAAATGGGAAACAGTGTCGGGGTTGAAGATAGTGAAAGGTTCTTGGTTGAAGCTCTTCTGAGACATGTTGAGAATGGTGAACGTGGAGAAAATGGATTCAAAAAGTCTGTTTGGCTCAGTGTTGTTGCAGAACTCAATGCAGCCTATAAGGAAGTTAGGATTAAACCTTTCACAGTTGCTCAAGCTAAAAGCAAGGAGGTTATAGTAAGTTAATATCAATTCTACTCTGAGTATTGAATTTTCTTATAGAAAATATATAAGCTGATAACAATATAGCTTAAGAAGGAGTTTGATATTGTTCATGCGATCCGCCAAAATTCTGGTTTTGGATGGGATGATGCCTGAGGTTTGCCAACTGCATCAGCTGAAGTGTGGAGAGTTTATCTGGATGTAAGTTTTTCTCTTTATATTTGCATGCTAGTCTTATAAACTAATTATACGGAATTATTTAACAGCGTCACAAAGAGGCTACAAAGTACAGACATAAAGGCTTTCCTTTATATGACCAGCTAGCTAGCTTGTTCCTTGGAGTCTGAGCTACTGGCATGTTTGCTCGTACTGCTGCTATTGAATCTCGGATTGGACAAGCTGAAGGTAGTCAGGAGGAGCACAGGAGAACCACTGGAATTTCCCAATCACATTCTGTGGAGGATATGTCAAGAGTTCTTGACATTGATTCCCAGAGTAGGCTGGGAAATTGGAAGAATGTGATCGAGCATAGCTCTCCACTTAGGAGTTTACAACAAAATCCTCTTCGCCATCAGAGATCATTATCTGACTCTATCGATCCTGCCCTTGATTCTTCTCCGGGTATCACTGCGCCAACTAGAAAGCGACCTAGACCTACCAAGGTTTCTCAAACATCACTCAGCAAAGCACTTACTTATGCAACGGACGGAATGGTATATCAGCGGGAGCATGGAATGCCTTCAAAGTAGGAAAGGGCAATCAAAGCCCTCGAGGACTGCTATTCGGATAAGTTGTCTCTAGATGAGATGGTTAAGCCAGTTTCTCTCCTTGAGGTCAGAGCAAAGGCCGGTGTGTTCATTGGATTATCACCTGGAGTAGTTAGAGATGCAATGATCAAGCGTCAAATTGGAAACTGATAGAATAACTTGTAGATATACATGCTTTACCAGTTTTAAAGTTTGATTTTTCTTTTCTTCCTATAGCTGGATTAGAAATAGGAACCTTTTTTTTTACATAAATTGACCCTTTAGTGAAACTCATGCCTTCCCAGATATAACTGGTAGTACTACCACATTTCATCCGCTAGCTGCTTCCTGATTTGCAACATAGCTGGGAAAGCCTGTTCCTGTTCCTCAGCTACTTCCTCCTGACTTTCATCATCAGTATCCCCATGGTCACTCTCTCTCTCATATCGTCTATCACTCGACCCCTCCTGTTCTTCTTGAGTATGGTCTTCATAGTCTAATAGTTAGCTTTGTATTACAGAAAGAATATTTATATTTTGCAGAAGGAATAGAATATTTAGCATGCAAACCTGATTCATTTAATTGATCCATAAAATGCTCTGCTTCAGGAGATTCCTTACGAATAAAGTTATGAAGACCAGCCAGTGCCACTATAAGCTTTACTTGAGTAACCATTGGGAACTCAAGTTGGCCTCGCAGGATAGAAAACCGACGCTTGAAGGTTCCAAAGGATCTTTCAATTACATTGCATAATTGAGAATGTCGGAGATTAAAAAGCTCTTCTTGATTTGCAGGCCTATTATTATTTGAAATATAGTTAGTACTTATATTTCATTAAGTAGTACGCTTGTAATCTATTATGATTCCAACTTACCTTTTACGCGACTGATAATGCTCGCCCAAATGATATTTAACCCTACGATAGGGGGTGAGGGAATGATTGCTCAGAGCATACCTGGCATCCCGCAGATAGTATTTTCCCTTTGGAATCACAAATCCCTTTGCTAGAGCATCTCTAAAAACCCTTCCATCATGTGCGGAGCCCTCCCAACCTGACAAAACAAAGCAAAAGTATATGCTAAATGTACAGGTAGTGAATACATTTTGTGATACCTCTCCCTTACGATTACGAGCGCATGGGAGCATGGTATTCAGGACATGAGCGGTGATATGCGTGCCATCTATGGCTCCAAGAGCATTCTGAAAGTATGGATAGAACTTGGGATTGCGCTGAACCTCATATGGGCATTCGTTGGGTGGGAGTATAATAAACTTATTGGCTAATTCCACTGGGCCATCAAGGACACGGTTGAAATATCTAATTAAGGACACATTAGCTATCGAATCCCTATCTAATATGATATAATGCTAAAGTAATAAGTAAGATGTCAAATATCCTTACCTGGTTACAGTTTCTCCACTTTTTTGAAATCTTTCTTGGACCTGACCATTAGATGCATTGTGGGATACTGTCCAGACAAACGTAGCCACTTGCTTAGTGACAAAAATATGCTGTATGCTTCTCAAGTGGCCACCCTGTTCCAACAAACTGCACAAATGTAGAAACACCCACTTTGACATACGAAGAACCTCATGAAAGCGCTTCTTACCGGTAGTTGTTGACAATAGTTCCACAGTATAGGCTCTATTAGTTAGAATAGAGGTACGGACCCTTACTGCTTCAAATCGATGGTCGACATACTCCTCGACGTTGGTGATAATTTGAAGCAAATTGATATGCTTACTGGAGCACACTTCATTCGTTTCGGACATATCTGAATCAGAGTCTGAACAGCTCTCATCAGAGTCGAAGGTAGTGACCTCATAGCTACTCTGAGGCAAAAAGTTTTGCGATTGTTGTTCGTTCATAATAAAAAGTGGCTGATGGTTGAATGATGTATATTGGAATGATGTATGATCTATTAGCTCTTTGCTACAAATAATGTAATATTACTCTTCATTTTATTTGTTATAACATGCATCATATTTTATGATTCAAACCTAGTCCGACAAGAAATACATACAAGAAACATTTATAGAGGTAATAAAAACATATCATAATATAATGTCAGTTACCGAACACACCCCTATATAAAAACTTTAATATGCCCAAGTTTATACTATAAAAGTCCCTTTTATGGTATAAAAGTGATGTGCCAAACAGGGCCTAATACTAGATTAAAATATTTCAATTACAAAATATTAATAGTATTTAGTTATTCTAGATTATGTGTTGTCAATTCCAGTTCAGAGTAGTATTATATAGTATTCTATTATTCATATTGTATCATACCATACATTATACTATTTCACTATCATAATAGAATTTAACAAGATGTACAAGAATAATACTATAAGAGATAGCTGAGTTCTGGGTATTATATATGACATGGTATTAAAATTGAAATCTATTTGTAATTCTCAAGTACAAAACTACATTCTTTGCTTCAAGAAACTACCAATAATCTGGAATTTCAAAGTTAAGCTAAGACTATCATATTATTGAATTATCAAATAGTAAGCAGGAAACAGAGGTGGCCAAACTAATAATACTGTAAGGGTTTTAAAATATCAACAGCAGAACTTGGAAGCAGAGCTGCTGGATCTGAATTATTCTCAAAAGGGTAAAGTAAAGATATATAAAGGTCGATCAATTACAAGATATGAAAAATAATATTTGTAGACATTATATTGAAGAGTTAGGATAATGTATCAGGTCAGGATTTGAAAATATAGCCTACGTGCTATTGAATAATATAAGATACTAATTAGGCTTTACAGAAGGTTGGTTTACAGGAACAGCTAGAGGTATACAGTTGTGTCTAATAAGTTCTTGTATGGTCTCCAGCAACCACACCACTACACTAAATAGTAACCTTCACTATCACTATGAAAAAAAAAATATAAACTCAATTAAAAAATAGATAATAGTAGAGATAAAGAACAACAATCTAGCAATGCTACGATTTTGTATGACTTCCATTTATATCCAATACAGCCTGAAGTCTCAGATATAGTATTCCTTATAGAGCAAGATAGGGCGTGTTTTACCCATGTTAGCCATGCCATTACACAAGCCCGGGGGCATATTTTATACGTCCTCCCTATTCCCGTCCGGGGCCTGACCCCGGTCTTTCCCTGGACGGGGCCCTGTTTCTTGCCACCCAAATTTGACNAAAGGTGATATCCTTGGGTGTACCAGCAGCGGGGCTCGAGCTTTTTGCCGTCAATCGGGACATACTTGACGCTCAACCCCGGGCCGTGTTTTTCAGGGCCCGGGGGCCCTGTAATGAACCCTACCCAGACATCCCCCGGACCTACCCATCAAATGTCTCTTGAGAAAGAAGATCCCACTCTTCCTTAGCTGCCTGAAACAACTTAGCAGCACTCTGTGGCCTTCTCTCAAGGTTAGAGAATCTCTTTCAGAGGTCCTTTTTGAGAGGTGACTAGGCATTCTCAATTGGGTTGAGATCTAGGCAGTTGGCAGGGCAAGCTAATCTCTGATATCCACAGTCTTCTGGAGTTTTTTTGTTTTCTGCCCTATTATGCCCTGATGCATTATTAGCAGCCATATAGATAGTTTCAGCTACTCTATTTATCCCTTCCATAAAGAGGATAAGATATGGCTGGTGAATCTGAGTTGCATATTAGTGGGCATTGAGTCTAAGTCTATCCTCCTAACTAGTCCTTTTCTCCTTAGTCCTCTTTCTTACAAGAATCAACTCTGTCTTTCTCCCATGTACAATTCCAGCCTAGACACGAATCTAGGCTCTTTCAGACTTAAAGGTAGGGTTTAAGTGTTTTTCTTTGACATCTTTACCAGGTCTAAGTCCAATCTTTCTACCCAGTGAATTTAGGTCATATTCAATAGCACTTTTATCAACAAAAACTAGACACTTCCATGCTCTTGTTTAGTTCCGCGATATCCTCGCAAACTCTTTTCTCTTCTCCTTCTGTCCTTTTCTCCAAAAAAGCTTTTTGGCAAGAATCTTAAGATTAAAACCTGCTTCACCAGAGATCTTATTGATAGTATCTTTTCCAAAACCAATATTAGCTTTCTGGGTACTGTTTCTAAGTACTAAATAATTGTAATAACCTACCATACATGAGCTAAGCCAGACTGAACCTGCACCCATGCAGGAAGCCCAATGTAACGACCCAGTATACATGAGCTATGGCAAATGGAAGCTATACCCATACAGGTAGCCAGGAGGCGAACTGGTAGGAACCGGCAGGCAAGTAAGTACTGGACCTACGGAGACCCGATGGACGGGGCTCCGAGGATGAACAGAATTGGCTGGTCAGGGACATCGGTACCTGGATACACCCAGGAGTGGTGTCAGTGTACTTAGGAACTTCTGAAGCGGCAGTTGCTCAGCTAGGCCAGGTAACTGAAGACAGGTCAGAAAGGTCTATCGCCGACGACGAGATAGACAGGGTAACAGGGAATAGTTATCTTGTCCACTGGACAAGGTTACCCTACCCTGAGGATCAGGTTACCCTGCCTTGGGGCTTGGGTTACACTGCCCAGAGTCCTGAGTTACCCTACCTTTCAATACGAAGTCCCTCGGGGAGTTCGGGAAAATTGACCGGAATGTTTGTCACACGAAGCCATCCATGATACTGGAATCTGGGGTTCCGGAGGATGCTATTGGGCGAGCTACATAGCTTCGACTAAGCTGTAAATTGAAGACATTATTCCTATCATACCCCTTCGGCCCCACCATGAGGCCCAGACGTCATGGGCAAACAGTTGTGTAGTTGTGTGCATTCTCGCAAAAAGGAATCTTTGGAGACATAGTTGCAACAGGATATGTATCGCTGCTGGCCGGTCGACAGTAAGCTGTTCGCAGGATGTACAAGGGGGCATAGGCTGGAAGGTGGAGTACCACCTCCAAGTTGTTCGGAGCACAACGGACCGAATCCGGCAGAGTAAATGGGTGTTAACCGCTTTGGTCCCAAAGGTAGTCCTGGGTGGTACCGGGGTGACTGGAGTGTTTTACACCTACTAAGCCCTAACGTGCTCCCAACGCTATAGGCTGCTAAAGGGAAGTGCAGAGATACTAAAACCATGATTCCTACCACAGGTAAGGTAGATCCGGGGTAGTGGGCATGAGTAGCGCCCATTGGATCACTCCCTGAGTACCGTGCCCTACGGAACACACTGGCAGCCTGAGACCCATAAATAGTAAATAGATAAACTGCTCACGGTAGCCTCCGGAGTCAAGTAGAGATCAATGCGTATGAGAAGGGTGTTGTAGATTGTCTAGTTCATGAGGTGCCTTGACTGTTAGGCACTGGCAAGACAACGATGCGTAGAAGTTTTCACCCCAGGGGGCAAAATGGAAATGCACCGCAGAAACGATAAGCACACAAGGTGAACGACGCCTAGAGTGTGTTGACACATGCATGCCCGAAGGATGTGCCAGGAGACATGTCGGACCACGCTTAGGAGAGAAGGGTGTGCTCGAATGGTTGGTGTAAACTGATGGGGGAGTTTCTGGTACAAGATAAAACTACCTGAAAGTCTATGCCAGAACTCTCCTACTCCCACAATCAATCCTGTGAAGACCTTAATTGAGTGAAGCGTCCAGCTAAACGATATTATGTTTTACCGTTTACTTTACTCTTACATCTGGGTGAACCTTTGGCGATAAGTTTGAAGTTGTTCGGTGGGGTCGCAACCTTGGGATCCATCTTCCTAGGGGTGCCCCCGTTACAGTACATCGTTAAGCGATCTGCTCACTTAACTCCTCTCCCGATTAATTGTTTCCGACCTGCGGGACGGACCTTGCGTGAATACTGGTAACCTTGTCTGGAACAAGTAGCCCCAGGTGCCAAGCGCAACGGCTAGTACCGAACCCCGAATCAGAATGGAATCCAACTCGGATTCAGACCTTGACCTTGACGGGAATACCGCCACCACCTTTTGTGCGCCGGTTTTTGCAGATGTCCACGGTATTGACTGCCACGGCTACAAGCTGCTCTTGGAGGCCACTCCTCCTCAGTTACCTGTTGAATGTCTTGACCTCCTGATTACCGACCCTCGCGCCACAGTGCTCCCATTTTTCCAAGACCCTACCCTAGTCCACAACATGCTCCATCGCCCGCCGCATGCTGTTCCCTTTTAGCGAGTTCTCCTGCGAATTCGTCGAACCTTACATCGTCCGGGAAGTAGCCAATTCGATTGAGGAAGGGAAGCGGGAACTGAAGAACTGGAACACCCAGCACCAGCAGGGGTTCCGAACACAGATCACAGTGGCAGCGATGGAATGAATGAAGGTGCATCGGGAGACATACTAGTGGATGATAAGGGATCAGCAGGCATTGAACACTCGGATGGTAGCCTTGGAAAAGGCGTTTGAAGGAGCGTATAGTATGGATGCGGAGAATGATGTACCGATCTTTGAGGCCCCGCTCCCACTCCCGCTCGTCCATACCAAGCCCAAGAACTTCGGCATGGAGTTGGCCATAAGAGCCAGAGACGACCAGTGCAGGACATACTTGAGCCCAATTGGTCTCCAGATGTTGGAAAGCCTGAAAGGCATGGGCTACAGTTATACCTCCTCCTTTTCAAGAGCATCTACAGGCTCCCTGTCGGTCCCCCCCTCAATTGACCGCAGTAGGTCCGGCAGCCCAACGGTCGCGCCAACTAATAGACGTCAAGTAAGGAAAAGGGGGTCCAAACGGAAGGGTATCATGGCACTGGATACACCTGACCCTACTCCTTGTCCGACCCCGGCTCCAAACATTTCCCCTACAACCTCTTCAGTTGGAACTCCCGTACCTCCCATCCCGGCCCCAAGACCCACACCTCTGCCAGTTTCATTGCCCGCTCAAGACACCTTCCCTGCCACAGCATTTCCACCAGCAGTATCGGCTACACCAGGGTTCTGGCCACTGTGCGCAGCGTTACCGCGATTCTTCGAACAGGTAAGACGCCAGGAGGAGCAAACACCCATGGCTCCGTTCCGAGGGACTCCAATCCCCGGACCTGGGACGACTGCTCACCCCGTTCCTTGGGCACCGGTTGTTCTCAGGGCACCCTCTCAGGCAAGTCTCCGGGCCGCTCTCCCCACCATTACAAGTGGCGATTCAGACAGCCAAGACGAGTTCTGTTTATCATGCTGTAAGTCGGAAGAGACCCGGATGGGATGGATTCATTACCACCCCTATGGGTGTAGGAAGGGACCACGGACCCCGGTGAGGCATAGAAAGAAACAGAAAGAAGCAGATGGACGACCAACATGTGGGTACTGTAGGTCATGGAGGCACGCTGGCCCCCCGATGCAACCCTTACGTTGTCCCGAGTTGCAGTCTTTTCTGCGGATAACACAGATGGCGCCCAACCCAACTTCTGAGAGTGGGCAACGCCGTGTTCTACAACAGGCATCACAACCATCAGGGCCTAACCCCGCAGAAGATGGTAACCAGGATGGCCAGGAGGAACGGTTGGATGGGTACAATAGACCGCGGGAATCCCAAGGCAGGAACACCAGAGGAAGTGGAGACTGAAATGCCCCACCTGGAGGTGGTACAGCGGGAGGAGCTGGAGATCAAGGGGACTCTGACCGTGACAGCGTGGATGATGATGACGATAGAGATTCTCTCCTCGATTTGACCGCCTTTCTTGGTGCTCGCAAGGATGACTAGAGCAATGAGAAGAAACGACAGTGGGATCGCCGGGCCAAGAGGCTGGTGAGAGCCCTGAGGGGTAATGGTTCGGCTTCTAGGCCAACACCAAGATACCGGCATAAGAAGCCGGAGAAGCTGAGTGGTATCTCTCCATTCCAGGGCAAAGTTACAGAACTCACGAGCTTCTTGACCTTGGTTGAGGTCAAATTTGAATACTTTATGGATTGCAAGTTAACCGACATGGATAGGGTAAACTTGGTGATCACTCTTCTTGAAGACTCCACCTGGGCATGGTATCTGGGGTTACATGGGCACATTAACAAGGAAGCCGCCAAGCGCACTGGCATCCCTGTCAAAGACAGCAACCCCTTACAGACATGGAAAGGGTTCCATGAACGGCTGGAACGAAGTTTCGGTGGAGACCAGGCCAAGCGAGAGCGATCCCTTCTCCAGTGGCGAGACCTTGTGATGAAGCCCCATCATATCGATGAGTACCTGGATAAGATAATTGATTACATGTATAAGCTTAGCTATACAGATCCAGTACAGGTATGAGACAAGGTTCGATCAGGCATCACACAAGAGGTTCGGAATGCGTGGGCACTTAAGGAGCCCCATCCGACCAACCTGAATGAGGACCTTGATCTTCTGCGGAAGGTTGGGCACACCCTGGAGGACAACAACCGGTTCAGTAACCACATCATCCACCCAGCCCCCTGGTCTCAACCCGCTGAGAAGAAGGAGGATAGACCCTCAACATCGGGCAGGTTCAAGAAGAAGGAAAAAGGTTTGGGCAGACCAAACCAGAGGTCTGCCAAACCTACAAATTTCAATGCGGGGAAACAGGCAAAGCCGGGGACTTCTGAGTATGCCCTGGCGCATAAGGAAATCCCGTCGACTTTGACCGAACGTTGGAGAAAGCACAACCAGTGAACCAAGTGTGGACAAAGTAGGCACTTCTGGAGGAAGTGTACGGCCACGTCCCCAGTTGTTAGTTCATCCGAACAGGCTCGTCGGTTGAAACAGTTAGCCCTGGCAAGTGAGCCCACAGGGACAGACCAGTGGCAGAAGCGCATTGAAGCGCCACCTCCGGCTTCCTCGTCAAAAATACTTGACATCCGCCAGGCATGACCTCGGATCATGGAGGTTGATACTGATGGATCGGAATAGGTAAGAACCCATTCTGTTTAAGGTGTAACCTTATTATCCCGTAAGCCACAGACCCCTGAGGAATAGATGGACATGAGCCACTGAGGTGGCTTTGGAGATGGGTAAGTACCCTTCTACCGCATAAATAACCCTGATACTGACTACACCCAGGTGGTGTGGTCAGGTAGATGTTGTGGGCCATGTGCGGTGGACTGGGCTATCTCTCCTTTGTTGGGTTTCTGGTTATTTCCTTTGTTCTAGTTATACGTATTTCTTTCGGGATTTCCTTAGCTGAATGGCCAAGTCATAGGACATTATTTCGGTTGAGGCTGGGTGAGGTCCTGCTCCAGGAGATGCTCGAGATTGGGGAAGCAAGGCTGCTCCACTTGGAACCAGTCCGATAGCGGACTTCTACCCACCTCGGGGAAAAACACTGTTATGTTTAGTAGAAGCAGAATTGGTTCAGGCTGGACTTGATCAAATAAGTGATGCTATTTTCAAGTTTACCTGAGGAGGGTTCAGTAGCCGAAATCATGCTGGCGTGATAGTAAACACCCTAGTTATTGATAAAAAGATGAACCCCAATCCCTTAACGTTTACTGACCCGTTGTGGCTGCTCTTGTGTCGAAAGGCAACAGACTAAAGGGAATTACTAAGCCAAGATGACTAGGTCACCAAGACAAGCGAAGAGGCAGAAGCGTGACAACTTGCCTCGTCATACTAAGTCTGTCCACCTGCGAGTCAAGTTAGACTAGAAGATAGGAGCTAGACAGGTTAGCGCGGAAGCGCTCCTGCTACCCGATAGTTGAGCTACTGGCCCGGTTCTTAGTGGCCGATGGGTTAAACAGACTCAGGCACCTTGTGTACGACGAAAGGTACAAGTGCCGATAAGCGACGCTAGCAGTAATCACATTCCTGAGTCAGGTCTACACTATACCAAGGCGTTAGAAACGAGGATAGGTGACCACCACAATGAGATGCACTTTGAACTCGCAGATATGCCCGACACCAAGATGGATGGGTACCTTCCTATGTCTTGGTTGAGAGACCATAACCCCGACATAGATTGGAAGACCGGATCACTAACCTGGCGCTCAGATTTCTGCAAGGCTAACTGCCTGGCAGAGCACAGGCGGTTAGTGTTCATGACCAATGAAGGGTTGCTAGCCGAAGACCCTAGTAATGTGTACCTATTGGGAATTGTGCAATTCTCCGATGAGGAAGGTGCCGATATTACGGTTAAGCTACTGCCCGCATATGGGGACTATGGGGATATCTTCAGTCAAGAACGGATTGAGGCGTTACCGAAGCACGTAAAGTATGACCATACGATCGAGTTGCAACCTGGAACTTAACCTCTGTTTGGGCATATCTATCCGTTATCGGAAAAGCAGCTTAAGGCACTCCGGGAATATCTCCTGGACATGCTGAGAATAGGAAGGCTACGGCGATCCAGTTCCTCAGCAACAGCCCCTATCCTCTTCGTGCCAAAACCAGATGGTATATTAAGACTGGTAATGGATTACCAAGGGCTTAACAAAATGACGGTGAAGAGCAAGTATCCTCTGCCGTTGATGAATGAACAGCGAGTTAGGTTAGGAAAAGCTGCTGTGTTCACCAAGTTGGACTTAAAGAACGGCTACTACCTTCTGAGGATGGCCGAAGGGGTGGAATGGAAGACGGCCTTCCCCTGCATATATGCACTATATGAATACACCGTCATGCCATTTGGATTGTGTAATGCCCCTGCAACCATCCAAAGCATGTCAAAGGAGGTCTTTCGGGACCTCATGGACGAAGGGGTCATTGCGTACATGGATGACATCCTGATCTACTCCGAAACTATGAAAGAGCACATCGCGAGGGTGAGGTGTGTGATAGAGAAATTGCAGAAACCTAGACTATGTGTAAGCATCAAGAAGTCCAGTGTCCACCAATGGGAGGTTGAATTCCACGGTTACAATATCTCCCATATGGGGATCTCTATGTTGCTGGAGAAGGTGCAGACAATCAGGGATTGGGCACCTCCGACATACGTCGTCTGTGTTCAAACCTTTACGGGCTTTGCCAACTTCTATCATTGGTTCATAGAAGGGTTCACCAAGACAGTGAAACCTCTGACAGACTTGACAAAGAAGGATGTCCGATGGGAATGGACACCGGCGTGTGAGCAGGCCTTCAACCATTTGAAGGGAGCATTCAGGTCCAAATCTATCCTAGCACATTTTGACCCTGAACAGCCAACCCGGCTGGAAACCGATGCTAGTGACTTTGCATTAGCAGCCGTTCTCTCCCAGTTGCGTGAAGATGAGAGATGGCATCCAGTGGCCTATCCTAGTAGGCAGTTCCACCCAGGGGAGTTTAATTATGATGTCCAAGACAAGGAAATGGCCTCCATCGTGGCAGCATTCAAGGAATGGGATCATTTGCTGCGCTCGGTAACGGACCAGTTGGTGATCTATAGGGATCATAAGAATTTGGAGTACTTCTATAGTAACAAGGTCCTTAACCGAAGGCAGCACCGCTGGGCTGGGTTCCTTCAACCATTTCACTTTCAAGGTAGTTTGCGGAGAAGGATGGTTGAATGAGAAGGCAGATGCTTTGTCGCGGCATAGGGGCTGCTGCCCGGAAGGGGGGAGGGGTTTTTTCCGCCACAGGCATCTTTTCGCCCTGGACAGTAGGTTGGGAGCCAGGAATGGGACATCTTGCCACCACCAGTGTTGCAGGCGAGCCAAGGATTTCGGCTCCAGTCCTCCTTTTTGGATCAACGGCGGGTAGCGATAACCGCGGACCAGGAGTACTTCAGAATCCTGAAGGCAAGAGCTGCCGGTGACAAAGAGGTTGACCGACATTTCACGACGGAAAAGGGCTTACTCCTGTACAAGAACAGGTGGTATGTCCCCAAGGGTCAGAATCTGAAGCAGACAACCATGAAAGCAGAACATGACTCTGGAATCGCGGTACACTGTGGGACTTACAAGACCATTGGCAGGGTTAGGGGTAACTTCTATTGGCCTAAGATGGATGAGCATATCACTGACTATGTGTGGACATCTGATGCGTGCCAAAGAAATAAATCCATCAGGCACAAGAGGTTCTGGCTGTGGGAACCTATTGATGTTCCTATGTGGCCGTGGATAGCGATTTCAATGGATTTCCTTGTAGCGCTGCCAGAGTCTGTAGGGTATACCAAGATCGGGGTCATAGTGGACAGATTCTCTAAAATGGCCCATTTCATACCCCTGACTACAGGGGTACCTCTCATGGCGCTGGCCTTGATACTGCTGAAGGAAGTTTGACGCCTTCACGGACTCCCAGAGTCAATCATCTCCAATCGAGATAGCCGATTCACATCCAAGTTCTGGATAAGTCTCATGCACTTGTTGCAAGTGCAACTAAATGTTTCAACTGCATTCCTCCCTGAGACTGATGGGCAGACCGTGAGAGTTAATCAGACACTGGAGGAGTACTTGTGTAGTTACTGTACCTATCAACAAGATCATTGGGTTTCGCTGTTACCCCTTGCAGAGTATGCGTACAACACTTCGACATTAGAATCCAGCACGTAGTCACCATTTGAGATCAACTATGGGTTTAACCCAAGGACAAATGCGGCTGGTGTCGTGTCTGATACTCAAGGAATACACTCTTGTGGTGAGCTCTTGGTCAAGGAATGGGAAGGAACCTGGCAAGAGATCCGAGAAACGATTCAACGGGCAGATCAAAGGCAAGGGAAATGGCGTGACCTGAACAGGCTACCATCAGTAGACCATATTACCTTAGAGGATGTGACCACGGGGGAGTCCAAGAAAGCAGACCGGGTGATGTTAAAGCGAAAGAAGATCCGCACCAAGCATCTGATGGAGACACTGGACCACCAGATGTTTGGCCCTTGTGTTGTCAACCGTGGAGTGGGTAACCCAGCCTACGAACTCCAACTGCCCGCCAGATGGGGTATCCAGCCAGTTTTCAATGTCACATTGTTTGAACCACAACGTGAGGATCCGGCAGGAGGTAGGGTCAAGGGAGTCCCTACCCCGGAGCTTGCAGACAACAAGCCCAGTTACATTATTGAAGCTGTTGTGTACAGCCAATGGTACGCAGGAGCGAAGGCGAAGTTTCCGTCACGCTTCGTGCAGTACCTGTTTTCATGGGAAGGCTACGGGGCTGAGGAGAATTGACGGGAGCCCTATGAGGTGTTAGAAGGGACAGGGTTACAGGCCATTCTGGATTTCCACCAAAGATATCCGTCCAAGTCCAGGGACCATAGGGTCTTGTGGGAATCGAGTTGTGGGAGTAAGAGACAACACTAACGGTCCAGGACAGAGCGTAGAGAAGAGGGGAGTGATGTAAGGACCCAGCATACATGAGCGGTGGCAAACGGAACCTATAGACATACAGGTAGCCAGGAGGCGAACTGGTACGAACTGGTAGGCAAGTAAGTACCTCACCTATGGAGACCCGATGTCCAGGGCTCCGAGAATGAACAGAATTGGCTGGTCAGGGACTTAGGTACCTGGATACACCGGGGAGCAGTGCCCCTGTACTTAGGGACTTCTGAAGGGGCAGTTGCTCAACTAGGCCGGGTAACTGGAGACGGGTAAGAAAGGTCTATCGCCGGCGACGGGATAGACCGGGTAATGGGGAAAGGTTATCTTGTCCGCTGGACCAGGTTACGCTACCCTCCGGATCCGGTTACCCTGCCCAGAGTCCTGAGTTACCCTAACTTTCAATACGATTCCCCATAGGGAGTTCGGGAAAATTGACGGCAATGTTTGTCACCCGAAGCCATGCATGACACGGGAATCTGGGGTTCTGGGGGATGCTATTGGGCCAGTTACGTCACTTCGAGGAGGCGGTAAAGTGAAGACATTATTCCTATCATACCCCTCCGGCTCCGCCTTGAGGCCAGGATGTCATGGGCCAATGGTTGTGTAGTTGTGTGCAGTCTAGCAAAGAGGACTCTTTGGAGACATGCTTGCAACACCGTATATGTTGCTGCCGTCCAGTCGACCGTAAGCTGTTCGCAGGATATACAGGAGGGCATAGGTTGGATGGTGTAGTACCTCCTCCAGGTTGTTCGGAGTAAAACGGACCAAATCTGTCGGAGTTAATGGGTGTTAACCGTGGGGATCCCAAAGGTAGTCGTGGGTGGTACCGGGGCAAGTGGGAGAGTTTTACACCTACCAAGCCCAAACATGCTTCCAATGCTATAGGCTCTGAAAGGGAAGTGCAGAGACACTAAAAGCATGATTCCTACCACAGGTAAGGTAGGTCCGAGGTAGTGGTCATGGGTAGCGCCCATTGGATCACTCCGGGACTACCGTGCCCTGCGGAAGATACTGGAAGCCCGCGACCCGTAAATAGCAAATAGTAAACCGCTCACGGCAGCCTCCCGAGTCAAGTAGAGATCAATGCATATGGGAAGCGTGTTATAAATAGTCTAGTCCATGAGGCGCCTTGACTGTTAGCCACTGGCAAGACACCGATGCGCAGAAGCTTTCCCTGTGGCAGGCAAAATAGAAATGCACCGCAGAAACGATAACCATATAATGTGAACGCCGCCTAGCGTGTGTCGACACATGCATGCCGACGGGCATGCCCGGAGACGTGTCGGACCACCCTTAGCGGAGAAGGGTGTGCTCGAATGGTTAGAGTAAACTGATGGGAGAGTTTCTGGCATAAGATAAAACTACCTGAAAGTCTATGCGAGAACTCTCCTACTGCAACAATCAATCCTCTCGAGACCTTAATTGAGTGAAGTGTCAGGCTTAGCGATATTAACTTTTACCGCTTACTTTACTCTTACATCTGTGTGAACTTTTGGCGATAAGTTTGAAGTTGTTTGGTGCGGTCGCAACCTTGGGATCCATCTTCCTTTGGGTGCCCCTGTTACACCCAGAGCCAAACTGGTAGGAACAGCAGACTAAGCAAAGGTTTGACGCACAGAAGCTCAATGGTCCAGGTTCCGTTATGACCAGTGAAGCATACACTGTGGGAAGGTGTTAGCATACTCAAGGATTTGCCAAGGACAAGTTACACAGCTGGGCTGGGTAACAGAGTAGGTAAAGGGGAAAGAAGTCTATCTCTGGTATAGTAATAGACAGGGTAACAGGGTAAAGTTACCCTAACCTCTAGAGTAGGTTAGACCACTCAGGAATCACAGTTACCCTGTCTTGGAACCTGGGTTACCCTACCTGGTCATACTAAGTCACTCAGGGAGTTAGGGAATCTTTGTACATCTCCTTGTAACACCGTATGCATCGTGGCTGTCCGGCCGACTATAGGCTGTTCACAGGGTATACGACGGAGCATAGGGTGTAAGAAAGAGTACCTCCTCCAGGTTGTTTGGAGCAAATCTGACCAAAAGTGATGAAGTTAACGCCAGTTAACTATACAGGTCCTGCAGGCAGTCTCAGGTGCTGCTGGGGTGCCTGGCCGGGTTTTACACGTATTAAACCCAGATGTGTCCCTACTGCCATAGGCTCCGCAATGGAATTGTAGAGGTACTAAAAGCATGATTCCTACTGCACGTAAGGTGGATTCAAGGTAGTAGTCATGGGTAGCACCCATTGGAGCACTACATGATTACCATACCCGGCTGAAGATACTGGAAGTCTACGAGTTGTAAATAGTAGATAGACAAACCACTTATGGTAGCTTTCGGTATCCAGTAGAAATGAACGCATATGGGAATGGTGTTATGGATAGTCCAGTTCATCAAGTATCTTAACCGTTAGCTACTAGCAAGGCGCTGATGTGAAGGGGTTTTCTGTCCAGTGGGCAAAATAGAGATAGGCTGTAGAAACAATAACACCATAAGGTGAATGTCAACTAGGGTGTGTCAACGCATGTATGCCAGAATGATGTGCAAAGAGACATGTTGGACCACCCTTACTGGAGAATGCTGTGCTTGAATAGTTGAAGTAAACTGATAGGAGAGTTTCTGACATGAGATAAAACTACTTGAAAATATATGCAAGAACCCTCATACTCCAACAATCAATCCTCTTGAGACCTTAATTGAGTGAAGCTTGAGGCTTAACAATATTAAGTTTTACTGTTTACTTTGCCCTTATATTTGTATGAACTTTTAGCAATAAGTTTAAAGTTGTTCAGTGTGGTGGCAACCTTGGGATCTATGTTCCTAGCAGTGCCCCGGGTACAATAATGTATCCAGCAGTGGTGTCATACAAGACCCTGATATGTCCCAGGATTTTAACAGAATATGAGACACAATACTGTGGTAGAGGTAACCCTGCTCCATGTGGAAAATGTCAACAAAACTCAGTAACAGTGAACAATATAGGTTGAGTTAACAAGCCAAAATCATCCGAGTATAATGAACAGCTCCCGTGAGCCCTGAAGGTACTCATGGAGTTCAATAATCCGATATTTGTTGCTAAAGCAGCTCAAGAATTTGAAGTCTCTCAGCTAAGCCTTTACTCGCTTATAGCAAGAACCCCGGAGCACCAGGTTATGTCCATTCGGGAACAATAGTACCTGATACTAGTTGCGGAGTTAGCTATAGTTAAGTCATATGAGGAACAGGATAATCGTGAGTTTGGTTCTAGACTGGACGTGGTATATAGTGTGGCCATCCATCTTAGACAGAAGGGAACAGGAAAAACTAGTGACGGTATAGAGACAGAAGTAGAGTTTGTTATGGGGCCTCAGGGGCGCACAAAAATATGTACCTGGCAGTGTTCCCACCTGGGGCCACTCACGGGCCTCCAGGGGGCCATTTTTGGATACTTTCCCCACCCGCTGATCTGCGAAGGGCCCGCCCCCCAATACCCTGAATGGCACTCATCAAACTTGGGTAGCAAGGAATGGGTCCCTGTCCAGATGAAGACTGGGGTCAGGCTAAGGACAGGGCAGGGAGGATAAAAAAAAGTAAACTCCCCAGTGTTACAGTTGCCCACTACTTGTTGTACTCATGACTGGTAACAAGCTTCTTCTTCCCTGCTGTGCTGCACTATGTCTAGGAGCTCTAAGAGTGCCTTAGCCATCTCTTACTATTGTGACATCAGAATTGGTTTCTCATCAGTGTCGAGAGTCTAGGTCTTTATATCAGTAGTCTGCATGATGTGGTGGATAGGTTCTTGACATTGTATCTTAACTGCATGGCAGTTAGGTTTGGAGCCCACATGTTTTTCTATTGTAAAAAGTGTAAACTTGTAGGTAGTAAATAATAGTTGATAGTTGCCTGAAGAGCCAACCTATCTTTGAAAACCTGGCCTTTGTAGAGGCCTCTTCCGGCAACCCTAACCCTGCCCTGATCCTTAATTGATGTCAGGTGTGAAATCAAGAATAACAATGTAAGCCTCAATCGAGTCATTTGTGCAAAACATAACGGATTCACATGACCTCTAAGCGAGGTGATGGATGAAACATAAACAAGTCTGCCTTGTGGGTAAACCTTACTGACCAGTCTAGACCATTCCCATGACATCAATCATATGTCATGTGCTAAACACCAATTTAACATAAATAAGCCCTATGACCTGCTGACCAGGTCATGTACAAAACCTGTTCCATGCTTCCGTAACCTGGCTGGTGCTCCTCTAGCCAGAGTATGCTATTACCTTCTCCCTCCTATATTCTCAATCCCTGAGGATACATTTATCTTCTTCTTCTCCTTCTTTCCACAAATTGATATGGCCTACCTCCTTGTCTGGAGTTCCGGTCATTTCACGTACTTGTACTCCTTCAGGGGCTAGTCCTCCACTGCCCCCCAAATTCCATGCTGTGAGTCCTATCTCTGCTGTTGCTCTCGGACAATCACTTCCACCATGTGTAGTCTGTGGACAGTTCATCAGAGTGGCTTGACTGTCCTGTGCAGCTTATTGATTATCCCTTTTTGCTGCATAATTGTTTTGTCTTGTGCACGAATGGCATCTCATAGGATGCGCGCAGGCGTAAAAGACATTTTTTACCCACCCCTCTTTCTTGGCTCCCTCCTTAGAGCCTGTTCGTTTACCTCCCTTTCTTGTTGTCGGTGGTGGTGGCAGAACAGTGGTGGGCAGTTCTGCCAATCGCGGTTTTTATCCCTGGGCTGTGTCCAGGCTATTTCACCCCCTTCATATGTGTTACACTGCCAGGGGTTGGCCCACTCCTAATCACTATTAAGGTTCCTTTTCTTGTGGTCCTGTATAAGCTACCAGTTCTGCCCTTTCTTTGCACTGACCTGGTGTAACGAGCCAGGATACATGAGCTATGGCAGACAGAACCTATACCCATACAGGGAGCCAGGAGTTGAACTGGTAGGAACTGGTAGGTAAGTAAGTACTTGACCTACGGAGACCCGATGGCCAGGGCTCCGAGAATGAACAAAATTGGGTCGTCATGGAGTTAGGTACCTGGATACACCCGGGAGCAGTGTCAGTGTACTAGGGGACGTCTGAAGTGGTAGTTGCTCAGCCAGGCCGGGTAACTAGAGAAAGGTCAGAAGCGTCTATCTCAGGCAATGGGATAGACAGGGTAACAGGGAAAAGTTATCTTCTCCACCGGACAGGTTACCCTACCCTCAGGATCATGTTACCCTGCCCATGGGCCTGAGTTACCCTACCATTCAATACAAAGTCCCAGGCGGAGTTCGGGAAAAATGACCGGAATGTTTGTCACACGAAGCCATGCATGATACTGGAATCTGGCATTCCAGAGGATCCTATTGGGCGCGCTACGTAGCTTCGAGGAAGCTGTAAATTGAAGACGTTATTCCCATCATGCCCCTTCAGCCCCACCTTTAGGCACGGATGTCATGGGCAAACGCTTGTGTAGTTGTGTGCAGTCTAGCAAAGAGGACTCTTTGGAGACATGCTTGCAACACCAGATACGTCGCGGCCGTCCGGTCGACCGTAAGCTGTTCGTAGGATATAAAAGGAGGCATAGATTGGAAGGTGGAGTACCTCCTCTATATTGTTCAGAGTAAAACGGACCAAAACTGACGGAGTTAATGGGTGTTAACCGTCGGGGTCCAGAAGGTAGTCCTAGGTGGTGCCGGGGTGACTGGGAGATTTTTACACCTGCTAAGGCCAAAAGTGCTCCCAACGATATAGGCTCTGAAAGGGAAGTGCAGAGACACTAAAAGCATGATTCCTACCACAGGTAAGGTAGATCCGAGGTAGTGGTCATGGGGGGCGCCCATTGGATCACTCCCGGACTACCGCGCCCTATGGAACACACCGGAAGCCCAAGACCGGTAAATAGTAAATAGATAAACCGCTCACGGTAGCCTCCGGAGTCAAGTAGAGATCAACTCATATGGGCAGGGTGTCATAGATGGTCTAGTTCATGAGGTGCCTTGACTGTTAGCCACTGGCAAGACACAGATGCGCAGAAGTTTTCACTCCGGCCGGCAAAATGGTAATGCATCGCAGAAACGATAAACGCATAAGGTGAACGCCGACTAGAGTCTGTTGACACATGCATGCCCGAAGGGTGTACCAGGAGACGTGTCAGACCACCCCTAGCGGAGAAGGGTGTACTCGAATGGTTAGAGTAAACTGATAGGGGAGTTTCTGGTATAAGATAAAACTACCTGAATGTCTATGCGAGAACTCTCCTACTCCAACAATCAATCCTCACGAGACCTTGATTGAGTGAACCATCAGGCTTAATGATATTAAGTTTTACCATTTACTTTACTCTTACATCCTTGTGAACCTTTGGCGATAAGTTTGAAGTTGTTCGGTGCAGTCACAACCTTGAGATCCATCTTCCTAGGGGTGTCCCCGTTATACCTGGATTGCGGAATCGTCATCACTCCACATGGTGTATGCCTTTTTTGTATGTTTCTCTCCTTCTTTTGCTGCCCCTTCTTTGCCTTCTTTTTGTGCCCTCCACAGATCTTGTTTAAATTCAGCTCGGTCTTAAACCACCACCCAGCTATTTTGCTGCACCGCGGCATGTATTGTTGGTTGCCGGTTTGTGTCTATAGCGTTGGTGGAAGAGGCGGACGACATCTTTTCTGTTAGTGAAATTGGTCGCCCGACACCACTCATGCTGGTGTTTCTGGGAATAACCCAGAAACTTTGTAAGCTATAGTAGGTTACCGTAGTGTAAGTGAGAGATGATTATTTCTTAGAGTTCGTATTTGTCTTCTCCAGCTATGGGACTAGTCAGAGGGGCAAGTTTTTTTCCTGAACAAAAAGAATTTCCTTGGTAGGACTCTAGGCAGCTGGTATGGAATGTTGCATAAGTTTGTTTGATGGAGGCATGGAGATCGGGTTGATAGGCTTACAGTCCAACATATTCAATTATCCCAAATGGTACAAGTTTCTTGTAGTCTAGCTTCTTCGAAGATCTAGTAGTCTGGATATTGTGTGGTATCAACTATACCTTGGTGCTGATCTTAAGATTTGGGTTGGGTTTGAGGTACTTATTACCTGTTTTCTTGTGACTCATTGGTGGCAAAGTGACTTTGTCACACAAGGCGGTGTATATCTTTATCATATCGTCCACTTGTATCATCTTTCCTGGCAGTTGGCATTCTGCCAGATCTGCCAACAGGTTGCATCCATAATATGTAAAAAAGGTTGTCATCTTTATTCTCTCTTGTCATCTATTGCAGTGTGTGAATTCTGCCACATCATTCTGCTAGTAGTTGACATAGGCTAGAAAACATTGTTCTAATATTGTATTCATTCATTTAGTCTGTCCATCCGATTATGGATGGAAGGCCATACCCAGCTGGTGGTAGACCCTTAATTGTCGTGTGATCTCTTTTCATACTTGTGACATAAATGGTGATCCATTATCACTAGTGATATCTTATGGTGGTCTGCAGTATCTAAAGAGTTGGTTCTTAAAAAGATTGAACAACTGTGGTGCTGTCATATCCATTCCACATGGTATAAAGTCTGCCATTTTCGTAAGTCACTGGATTATGACTCAGATGGTACCATGACCTTTTGATTTGAGTAGTCCTGCAACGGAATCCTTAGCTCTAGATTGCCATGGTCTTCCATAAATTGCAAGCAGTTTGAGCAGCCCATAGGATACGTGTTTAACTGTTTTCATTAATTGACATGCATTAGACTTCCTCATATATCATTTGATATCATCGAGTAGTGATGGCCAGTTGTATGATTCCTGAATCAATGCTACTGTTTTAGCTATTCCGCTGTGTCCTACCTGTAGGATGTCTGGATTTCTTTATACCTGTTCTATTAGTAAGGGTTCCTCCTAGGGGAGACTTACTTTGTTATCCTACTATTGGGTTCTGTTTTCTTGCTGACATAGTCTGCAGGCTACATTTTTCATCTGTTTTAGTCCTACCTTCAGAGCCATTTTTCTCTCGTTGATTTCTCGCTCTTTGGCCATACTTTGTCTCTTCCATTCATTACATTCTTGGTCCTTGATCATTTCTGTTGTCATTTCATTGGGGGATTAGTATCTACTACCCTCGTCCTCGTTTAGGGAAATAATTTTCCTTCTGAAGAAGTGTTCTTCCCCATTGCAACCATGTTTCTTCTTTGTCCGAGAAGTTCTCCATTCCTAGTGTCAATACATCCGGCTTTCCTCCATCCTTGCCTGGTCAGTGTTTGATTTGACAATGGGATTGGCTTAATGTCTCACTCTATCAGATTAGTCATCTATTGAGCCCCTTGGCAGTGGGAAACACTAGCATGTTCTTGTCATCTGTGATAACCCGAATCACGTGTTGATCTCTTAGCGTCTAGCTCTGCCAGTCCTTCCATGCTTGAACCATGGCTAACAGTTCATGGTCGTTGGTGTCCTGGCTTTGTTCTGCCTTTGGCATTGGTTTTGGTTGAAAGGCCAGTGGTTGCTATAGTCCATCTTTGCATTGCTGTGGGAGAACACTAGAGCATACAGTGTTAGATGCATCTATCCATACCAAGGTGGGTAGTGAGGGGTCAAAGTATTGTAGTATCAGTGTTGAAGTAAGTCATTTTTACAGCTCGTCGAATGCAAGTTGTTGTTTTCCTACCCATTTCCACTTGAATTATTTTCCTTTTATATCGTAGAGGTGCTTAGCCATCCTGCTGAGTCGTTCTATGAATCTTGGATAGAAGTTGCCAAAGCCCCCTACCCTTTGCACTGCTTGGACACTTTTTGGTGCCATCCCGTAATCGATAACGGCTGTCTTGAGTGGATCAGCTCGCACCACACTTGGGTTGAAAATGAATCCTAAGTATTCAATCCCATTCTCATGGAAGTTGTGTTTCAAATGTTTTGGTCTAACCTTGACATCCCTTAATGCTTGCAGTACATTCTTGGTGTCTCAGTGGTATTGCTCCATGTTGTCTGAATAGACTAATCTATCATCGAGGTAGACGATATAGCATATATCCTGGTATTTGCTCAACTTGGTGTTGATCGACCATTGGAAGATTGCTGGTGGATTCGATAATCCCAAGACATCACTAGGTACTCATACAATCCGTATTATGTCCTGAAAGCTGGTTTCCATTCGTCTCTTTCCGCTATCCTTATGTTGTGACATGCATCTTTGTTATCCAACTTGGTATAGTATTTGGCCCATCCGAAATGGTCCAATGCTTCATCAATAAATAGTAGATGGTATCCGTCCTTTTCTGATACCCTGTTCAGTTCCCGGAAATCTACTCATAGTCTTACTTTCCCATCTTTTGTCTTAAAGAATAGGGTAGGCACCGCACCAAGCAGGATGACACTCTGATTCAATCTTGTTCCAGATTCTGTTAGAGGTATTCTCTTAGTGCTTTCAACTCTTCTTCCCTTAATGGGCTCAGTTTTATGAAAGATGCTGACTTTCCTTCCTCTAACTTGGTCTAGTGATCTTCACAGTTGTGTTTCAGAAGATCCGTTGCTTCGGTTTCGGTTATACAGAAGTTGAAATGTCATAGGGTAATGGGCAGGTCACGTGATCATTAACTGAAGGTTATGTGTTCTATCTGACAGTCTTTCGGAATATTTGGAGAATGAGTTAATTTCTACCAATACTATATCTGAACAAAACACTCAATTACACCACCACCAAACGTCGTCAAGGAAGGAGTTTTCACAGGCTTTTCAAGAGAGAACTCTTGACTATCCTAACAAGGTCGAATGAACTAAATCGGTCAGTTGGTTGTGAAGATAAAGGCATGCAATGATCCCTTACATAAGCCAACAGATAGATGGTAACCGTGGGATGTCGGCTACTCCAATAGCAGTCCCCGGCTGCCATGAAGGCAGTAAGACCGAATTTCAACTCTGTTGATGGAGAAATACAGAGGAAAAACCTGACAAGGGGACGATGCTCAAGGGACAATTGTTCGCCAATACACAGGGGCATGATAAGACGGAGTCCAATGATGGCCTACCTTGTAGAAGGTTAACCCTGAACTTAACAAGACCTAACTGCTACTGGCCCAATAAGACCAAGGCATGCCTTCTGTGGGTTGATGCTGATGGATAAGGGATCCACCTGTATTGATAAGTCTGTCATCGAAGCTGATCACTGCGTATGCAGAGATAGAACCAGTGGCTGCTTGATATGGTGAAGCAGTCCGGGTGACTATGATTAGAGCAAACATGGTAAGGAGAGGGATGAGGCACCCTCTGCTGTTTGAAGAAATCAGAGTCAAGTGGGATAAAGGTTTTTGTGGTCTATGAAGTTCACACAGGGAAAAGTAGTAGGAACGGATAGGCCACGAACACCCAGATGTAGAATATAAATATCCAGATACCTCCGATGCTTTACAGACATTATTAGTAACAGAGAAGAGATCTTATCAATATGTTCATTATACGATACACTTCTTATAATACTTCCATCCTAACATTTCAAGTGAGCCTTCCTAGCAATAACTTCATCACATATCAGGCCTTAGTCCAGACTGGCAGGTTCTTAGAGTCACCTGCCACCTAACAGCTTCTTTCAATCGTTTGAGATAATTGTGCTACTCCTTCAGGACCAGTTCCCTCAAAGTTATCTTGTTCTTTTAGGCGTCTTCTTGCACTGCTAGCCGCGTGCCAATCATTGACGCTGCTGCAATAGTTAGTCTGTCTTCTTCATCCCATTGGAGTATCTCAGACTGTTCCCCTATCCACTATAGTCGACTGAAGGCCTTTACTGATATGACAGATATGCCCCGGGTTTCTCCTCTATTATTTTGGCATGGGTGTTGTCTGAGGTTCACCATGCAGTCCTGCTGAATTGTTCTTTACCACTCTTCGTCTTGTCCAAGTCCAGCACTTCTCGCAGTTTTCTGATAGTGATATTTTCAATAATCATTGGCACTACACAATCCTATTTTTGTGTTGTATAGTCCTTGTCCTTCAGGTTTACCAACAGGGCCTGCACATCGACCCTACAGTCTGCATTGCTCACTGCAGTTCCTGTGGTAATCCCATGTTGGGCAGCCAGGACACTTCACGCTGTGATTCTCACATTGGTGCTATTTGGTAGTCCTATCGCAATGCTTGTTGGTATCATTGTTTGTCCCCTGGCAGGGACCATAGTACCTTTCATGCTATACAGCTCATGTTCTGCACCCTACATTGATCCTGGGGTTGGGTCCTGGAGATCTGCGCACACCACTTGTGCCCTTATGCCTTCGTCCTGTCATATCGTTACTTCATGTTTGGTGTCCATATCAAGGATCTGTGTTCTCAAACCTTCTTGTATTGCCTGTTTCTTGGGGACTATTTCAACCAGTGGGAAAGTTTCCCGGCACAATGGCAGGCACAATTCGCTGCTGATGTTGATCAGGCCGTTTTCTCAAGCAATGTGCAGATTTTGTTGTTTGAGCCATTGTGTTCCTAATATAGTATTATGCTTTTGCAAATACCCTACTTTGAAAGTCATGACTTTGTGATATGGCCCTATCTCTATTACTGCTTGCTCAATGTTGGTGATTAGTCTTGCTTTGCTCTTCTTGCCGTTGACCATGTATATGTCTCTTGATTTCTATATCTTTTATAGGTCTTCTGCTTGGGTTTCACAGAACTCTGGAGCAATGTAATTATTGGTTACTCTGGAGTCAAGCATTGTGTTCATCTCGGTATCTTTTTTCCTCTTTCCTAGCTTCATCTTAATGAGCAGTCACTGGTGTGGTACTACACCAAGCTGAAATAGAGTGCAGTTTCAAGCCAATGCCATGTTTGATAAATAGTAATTTAACCTAGATAGTAGAAATATATATTGAAAACAAAAACAATAAGTATGAAAAAGTAAGGTATTAAGAAATATTCAGAGTAGAAGAGAAAGAAGAATATATAGAATCAAAAATAGAAACTAATTCAATAAGAACAATAAGAGAGGTAGGAGACAAAAGTAAACAGAATATAAAAGAGAAGGAGCAAATAATTAGATAGAAAGATCAGAGATAATAAAAAATACGATACGAAAACTAATATGTGGAAAGACTCATAATAAACTACCTTTTTGCCCAACTTGTCCCTTTCAGATACTGAGTTGAGTAATAAGACTTTCACCCTTTCACTACTTGGTGCTCTTGACAATGCAACCTACAATTGCCCAGGTCCAAAGACATTCTCGCATAGACTAATCCGAACATGTCCAAATGATTGCCCTTGCGACTTATTCATAGTCATAGGATATATTAACTAACTTGGAAACTGAAGTGGAACAAGATTTACGAAAACATCTTGTAATGCTTAGGAAGGGATTTGATTTTTCGAGGAATGAGAACTTCAGTGCCAGCCTTCGGGCCTGTCATAATAATACCTGCCAAGTAAAAAATTTAGACCGAGAGTAGTTTAGATTTCATAAGTAGCATACTTGACTATAACAAAATAGAATAAATTAATAAAACTTACTATCAATAAGATTCCATAAAAGCCCAGTAATCATAAGTCTTGTTCCCTTACAAAGTCCTTGATGTGGATTCAAATTTCTTTCAAAGCATTGCGGGAGTACCAACTTTTAAATGCAACTGATGTAGTAGAAGTCCGAAAGGTTGTAATATATTAAGATACCTAGAAGAATACAGGGTTTGTTCCTCATCAGTAACAGAATCCGCACGGAAATAAGTCCCGATAGCTGTGTTACTTGTTTGCCAAATAAGCAGTTGATAGTTGATATAATCCGGTGTTACGGTTTCCCACCACTCGGCATACTCATGACAGGCAATAACCTTCCTCTTCTTCTCATGAACTGCGCTAAGCTGTATCCAAGAGTACTGCAAGTCACTTGGTGCTATCTTGGTATTACCACATAAGAACCGGTTTGTCACCAGCACCGAGACTATCGATCTTTATCTTGCTAACTGGATCTGGATAGGGGATAGGTTCTTGACTCAATAGTTGATCTGCCTGGTGGAGAGGTTTGGAGCATAAAGGTTTTTGTATTGTAAAGAGTGTAAAGTAGTGGATAGGAAATAACAGTAGATGGGTGCATGAAGAGCTAACCCATCCGTGAAAATCTGTGCTTTGTATAGGCCTCTTCCTGCAACCCTAACCCTGCCCTGATTCTCAAGCAAGATCAGGTGCAAAATCATGCATGACATCGTATGACTCAATCGAGTCATGTGCACAAAACATAAATCAAACACAATGTAAACCAAATATACAATCAAGCTACATGACCTACTGATGAGGTCATGTGTAAAACATAAATGAGTCTGCCTTGCCGGTAAAGCTTACCGGCCGGCCTAGACTCTCCCCACGACGTCCCGAGTACATCGTGTAGGAAATTCAATCAACACCAACCAGCCCCATGATCTGCTAATAAGGTCATGTGCGTGCAAACACTTTAAACATAATTGAGCCCCATGACCTGCTGACAAGGTTATGTGTGTGAAAGAATAACCTAACTGTATGACCTCTAGCCAGATCATAACATTAGCTCCCCTCTCTTATATCCTCGGTCCCTGACAATACGTTTACCTTCCCCCCCTCTTCCTTTCCTAGATCATTGCTACATACTTGCGCATCTGCAGCTCGTGGTTCCTGGCATTGTGGCAATCTTCCAGTAGCCACCCCTCCATTTCCTGATGAGCCTTCTTCCCCCTGTACATTCTCTCCTCTTGCTCCTTTCCCAGCTGTTTGACTTCTGCCAATCCTTGGACTGTCCGTCTCAATTGTTCAGTTGTTTGTTGCAGGTCGTTGATCATTCCTTTCTGTCTGGTGGTCGCTTAGTCCTGTGCCTTGATCATTTCGCAAAGGATATCATGGGCTCAAAAGAAACTTTGTGCCCTCTCTCCTCCTGGAGCTCCATCCACAGAGCTTCCCCTTTGGCTTCTCTTTCTTGTTATCGCTGGTAGGAGCAGTACCTATAAATGCAGTTCTGCCAATCGATTTTGTGGTGTCTCGGCCATTACACTCCTGGTCGCTGTCCAACTGTCTTATTTTGGTAGCCTCCGTTGGCCACCAGCGATGTCGTTCCTTTACGTCATGGTATATCATGTAGTCGTCACTGGTGTATGTCAGCCATGACTTCTTTGTCTGTCCTTTCTTCTGTTCTTCTGCTTATTCTGACTCTTTCCATGCCCACAGGATGTTTCACAATTGGCGGAATAACTGGTCCACTTATTACGGTATTGGAGTTTAACACAATGTAAGCGAGAGTCATTTATTTCCTCCAGTTCGTATTCGTCTTCTGTATCTATGTGAATAGGGAGAGGAGAGAGTTTATTTTGGGAAGGGAAAGAGTTTTCTTGATAGGGTTCATGGAGGCTGGAGTGGAATTGGGAATGAGTTTGTTTCATAGAGGCCAGGAGGTTGTGTTTAAATGCTCGTAATCAGACCCGTTCAATTACATCAAAAGGTCCATGTGTCTTGTAGTCCAGCATCTTCGATGGTCTCATGGTCTGGGTATTTTGTGGTATCAACCACACCTTATCGCTGAGCGTGAGGTTCAGGTCTGGCTTCCCATGCTAGTCAGTCTTTTCCTTCTGACTTATTTGAGCCCCAGGGATTTCATCTGGTAAGATGTTATGTATCTTTATCACATCGTTGGCTTGTGTTACCTTTCTCGGCACTTGGTATTGTGCCTGATCAAACAACGGGTCATATTCACCATTCGCAATCAGGGGCAATGTCTTTACCATTTCTTGTCATCCATTGTCATATGTCAATTGTGGCGTGGCTATGAATTCCGTGCAATTGTCCTGGTGGTAATCAACCTAGGCTCACATACATTGTACTAATATCGTGTTTGTTTGATTGGTCTGTCCATCCGTTTGAGGATGGAAGGCAGTGCTTAAGTGTCGGCTGACCCTTAATTGTCACGGAATTTCTTTCTATACCTCTGACCTGAATAGTGATCCCCTATCAGAAGTAATGTCTCTGGGTAGTCCATGGAGCCTGAAGACTTGGTTTTTAAACAGATTAAAGAACTGTAGTGCTGTCATATCTGTTCTGCACAGTATAATAAGTAATATTTTCTTAAGTCTATAGATAAGGACCCATATTGCGTCATGACCATTAGATTTGGGTCATCCTGTGATGGAATCTATAGCAATCGATTGCCATGATCTTCCTGGAGCTGCAGGCAGTTTGAGTAGCTTGTAGAGTGCATGTTTAACTGCTTTCATTCATTGCAATGTGTTACCATTCCTCACGCATTGCTTAATATTATTGCACACCAACAGCCAGCAGTATGATCGCTGAATCAATATTGCCGCTTTTGCTGTTCCACTGTGTCCCACTTGTGGGATGTGGTGATTTCTTCTGACCCTTTCCATTCATAAGGTTTCCTTGTTCAGGATCCTTAACATGTTGTCATACCACAGGCATCGGTTCTCTTCGCAGTATAGCCTGTGGGTTATACTTTTTTATTTGTTTCAGACCTTGGTTGAAGGCCTTTTTGACCTTGTTGATTTCCTGCTTGCTGGCTGTGCTCCTTCTTATCCATCTTTCATATCACTCGTCACTTGTTGTGGCCACAGTTACTTTGTTCCGGGATTCATATATAATGTCTTCGCTTTCTTCTTTCCAGAAACACTTTTCCTTTGGAAGAAGTATTGTTTGTCTTTGCGACCATGTTTCTTCTTTGTCGGGAAAGTCCTCCATCCGTAAAGTCAATGCATTCAGCTTTCCTCCTTCTTCGACTGGCCGGTATTGTATTTGGAGATAGCGTTAGCTTAATATCTCACTCCATCTGATCTGTTGTCCATCGAGTTCCTTGGTAGTGGTAAATGCTAGTAGGTTCTTGTGGTCTGTGATAACATGAATCATGTGTTGACTTCCTAGTATATACTTCTGCTAGTCTCTGATTGCTTCAACAATGGCTGCCAGTTCTTTATTGTGAATAGCATGGTTTTGCTCTTCCTTGGAGATTGTTTTTGATCAAAAAAGGGACCCGTCTCCCTCGTCCGTCCTAGCCTTGTTGTAAGAGAACACTGGAGAATACATAGTTGCTTACATCCATCTCAATCATGATGGGTAGTGAGGGGTCGCAATGCCATAATGTCAGCATTACAATAAGTCACTTTCTCATATTCTCGAATACTTGTTGTTGTTTCTCACCACATTCCCATTTGATTCCTTTTCTAGTCATATTATTGACGGGCTTAGTCAGACGGTTAAATCACTCAATAAATCTTAGCTAGAAGTTGCAAAAGCTCATGAAGCTTTGCACTCCTATCACCCTCTGGGGTACTTTTCAGTTATCAATAGCTACCATCGTAACTAGGTCAACCCGTACTGCTACACGGTTGACAATAAAACCCAGGCATTCGACCTTGTCAGTATAAAAGTTACATTTTGAAGCCTTCAGTTGGACCTTTGCTTCTTGGAATGCCTGCAGAACATTCTGGCTATCTTGGGGGTTTTGCTGCATGTTATATGAATAAATGAGTATATTGTCTAGATAGGGGATACAACATATGGCCAGGTACCTCCGCAACTTGGATTGGATCTACCGCTTGAACATTGCTAGTGCATTGGATAATCCAAACAGGATGACTAAATATGTGAATAGTCCGTATCATGTCCTGAAAGCCATTGTCCACTCATCCCGTTCCAATATTCTTATGTTATAATATGCATCTTTAATATGCTACTTGGCATAGTGTTGGGCCCATCCTAGCGAGTCCAACACTTTATCCATCAATGTAACGACCCAGCATACATGAGCTATGGCAAACGGAACCTATCCCCATACAGGTAGCCAGGAGGCGAACTGATAGGAACCGGCAGGCAAGTAAGTACTAGACCTGTGGAGACCCGATGGCCCGGGCTCTGAGAATGAACAGAATTAGCTGGTCAGGGACTTAGGTACATGGGTACAGTGGGAGCGGTGTCAGCGTACTTAGGGACTTATGAAGGGGCAGTTGCTCAGCTAGTCCGGGTAACTGAAGACAGGTCAGAAAGGTCTATCACCAGCGACGGGATAGGCAGGGTAACAGGGAAAAGTTAACTTGACCACTAGACAAGGTTACCCTACTCTCGGGATCAGGTTACCCTGCCCAGAGTCCTGAGTTACCCTACCTTTCAATACAAAGTCCCTTGGGGAGTACGGAAAAATTGACTGGAATGTTTGTGATGCGAAGCCATGCATGATACTGGAATCTGGGGTTCCGGGGGATGCTATTGGGCGAGCTACGTAGCATCAAGGAAGCTGTAAATTGAAGGCATTATTCCTATCATACCCCTCTGGCCCCGCCTTGAGGCCTGGACGTCGTGGACAAACGGTTGTGTAGTTGTGTGCAGTCTCGCAAAGAGGAATCTTTGCAGACATGCTTGCAACACCGTATACGTCGCTGCCGTCCGGTCGACCGTAGGCTGTTCGCAGGATATATAAGGGGGCATAGGGTGGAAGGTGGAGTACCGCCTCCAAGTTGTTCTGAGTAAAACGGACCAGAACTGACGGAGTTAACGGGTGTTAACCGTGGGGGTCCCGAAGGTAGTCCCGCGTGGTGCCGGGGCGACAGGGAGAGCTTTACACCTACCAAGCCCGAATGTGCTCCCAACACTATAGGCTCTGAAAGGGAAGTGCAGAGACACTAAAAGCATGATTCCTACCACAGGTAAGGTAGATCCGAGGTAGTGGTCATGGGTAGCGCCTATTGGATCGCTCCCAGACTATCGTGCCCGGCGGAAGACACCGGAAGCCCGTGACCCGTAAAGAGTAACTAGAGAAACCGCTCACGGCAGCCTCCAGAGTCAAGTAGAGATCAATGCATATGGGAAGCGTGTTGTTAATAGTCTAGTCCATGAGGCGCCTTGACTGTTAGCCACTGGCAAGACACCGATGCGCAGAAGTTTTCATTGTGGCGGGCAAAATGGAAATGCACCGCAGAAACAATAACCGTATAAGGCGAACGCCGACTAGAGTTTGTCGACACATGCATGCCCGAAGGGTGTGCCAGGAGACGTGTCGGACCACCCTTAGCGGAGAAGGGTGTACTCAAATAGTTGGAGTGAACTGATGGGGGAGTTTCTGGTATAAGATAAAACTACCTGAAACTCTATATGAGAACTCTCCTACTCCAACAATCAATCCTCGCGTGACCTTAATTGAGTGAAGCAGCAGCCTTAACACTATTAAGTTTTACCATTTACTTTACTCTTACATCTGTGTGAACTTTTGACGATAAGTTTGAGGTTGTTCGGTGCGGTCGCAACCTGGGAATCCATCTTCCTAGGGCTGTCCCCGTTACGGTCTCTCGTTAAGCAAGCTCCGCGCTTAACTCTTCTCCTGCTTAATCGTTTTCCGATTTTCGGCACTGACCTTGCTTGAATAGTGGTAATCTTGTCTAGAACAAGTAGCCCTGAGTGGAAAGCGCAAGGGCTACTACCGAACTTCGAACCAGAATGGAATCCAACTCGGATTCAGACCTTGACCATGACAAGAATACCGCTAACACGTTCCATGCGTCGGTTTTCGCAGACGTTCGTGGCATTGACTGGGATGGCCACCAGTTGCTCTTGGAGGCTGCGCCTATCCAGTTACCCGTTGAATGTCTGGAGCTTATGATTACAGACCCACGCGCTGCCACGCACCTATTTTTCCGGGACCCTACCCTTGCCCACAATATGACCCCTCCTCCACCGCAAGAGGTCCCATTTATCCAGTTCTCCTGCCAGTTAGTCGAACCTTACATCGTCTGGGAGGTACCCAAGTCGATCGAGGAAGCGAAGCGGGAACTGAGGAACTGGAACACCCAGCAGCAGCAGGTGTTCCGGACCCACATTACTATGGCATCAGTGGAATAGATGAAAGTCTAGTGAGAGCCATACCTGCGGATGACAAGAGATCAGCAAGCATTGAAGACTCGGATGACAGCATTGGAAAAGGCTTTCGAGGGCGGGTATAGTATTGATGTCGAGAATGACATTCTGATGTTAGAGGAAGCGCCCCCAGTCGCGCTCGTCCATACTAAGCCCAAGAACGTCGGTATAGGGTTGGCTATGAGAGCCCGAGACGACCAAGGGAGGTCATATTTGGTCCCGATCGGCATACGAATAGTAGAAAGCCTGAAAGGTGACGGCTATAGCTATACCTCTTCGTTCGCAAGAGTATTTACGGGCTCCCTGTCAGTCCCTGCCTCAATTGCCTGCAGTCGTTCGGGCAGCTCTAAGGTAGGGCCTAAGGATGGATGTCGAATAAGAAAGCGGACCTCCAAGCCGAAGGGTATTATGGCACGAGATACGCCTGACCCTACACCTCGACCGACCGCTACTCCTATCATCCCTCTGGCAATGCCTTCAGTTGCAACCCCTATATCTTCCATCGCCGCCCCAAGACCCACACCTCTACCAGTTTTGTTGCCGACTCCTGATACCTTCCCTGTCATAGCTTTTACCACCAGCAGTATCGGCTACCCCAGGGTACTGGCCGCTGCATGCGGCTTCACCTGGATTCTTTGAACAGGTAAGGCGCCAGGAAGAGCAAGCACCCAGGGCTCCATCACGAGGGACTCCGATCCCTGGACCTGGGACACCCGCTCGTTCCGTTCCTTGGGCACCAGTGATTCCCTCTGCCCCCTCAAAACCAACTCATCCCTCCGTCCTCCCCATGATCAATAGCTGTGAGTCGGACAGCCAAGACGAGTACTATCTGTGGGGCTGCAAATCGGAAGAAACCCGCATGGGGTGGATTCATTACCATACGTATGTGTGCAGGAATGGACCATGTACCCCGGTAAGGCACCGAAGAAGACAGAAGGAGGGAGACGGACAACCAACCTGTAGGTACTGTGGGTCCTGGAGACACGCAGGGCCCCCAATGCAACCCTTGAGTTGTCCAGAGCTTCAGGGGTTTCCGGGGGCAACTCGGGCAGCTCTGAACCCAACTCCTGAGAGTGGACAATGACCTGTTCGACCACCGGCATCAGTACCATCAGGGGCTAACCCCCCCAAGGATGGGAATCAGGATGGCCAGGAGGAAAGGTTTGATGGGTATGATAGACCCCTTGAGACCCCAGGTGGAAATACTTGGGGTAGTGGAGGTGGAAATGGACCACCTGTTGTTGGTACTACGGGAGCAGTTCGAGATCCTGGGGACTCTGACCATGATAGCGCGGATGATGATGATGCCGATTCTCTCCCAGACTTGACCACTTTTCTGGGTGCTCGAAAGAAAGAGTGGAGCGATGAGAAGAAACGACGGTGGGACCGCCGGGCTGAGAAGCTGCCCAGGGAACTACGGAGCAGGTCGGCTGCAGGGCCATCATCCAGACAGCGGCAGAAGAAGCCGGAAAAGCTGCACGGCATTCTGGCGTTTAAGGGAAAGGTCACCGAACTCGCTAGCTTTCTGATGCTGGTGGAGGTTAAGTTCGAGTATTCTGCTGGGTGCAGGTTGACCAATATGGACAAGGTAAACCTGGTGATTCCCCTTCTAGAAGGCACTGCCCGAACATGGTATCTTGGGCTGCACTCCCACATCAATAAGGAGGCAGCCAAGCGTACTGGAGTTCCTGTTAACAACAGTAACCCGTCGAGAATGTGGAAAGGATTCTGGGAACGGCTCGGAAGCAGTTTTGGTGGTGACCAAGCGGAACGAGACAGATCCCTGCTTGAGTGGCGAGGCCTAGTGATGAAGCCACATCACATTGATGAGTACCTGGACAAGATAATTGACTACATGTATAAGCTTAGCTATACAGACCCGGTGTAGGTATGAGATAAGGTACGGTCGGGCATTACCCAAGAGGTTAGGAAGGTATAGGCACTGTAGGAGCCCCATCCAACCGACTTGAACGACTGCCTTGATCTTCTTCGCAAGGTTGGACACACACTGGAAGACAACACCCGGTTTAGCAACCACGTCATCCACCCTGTCTAACGGTCTCAGCCAACGGAAAGGAAGGATGATAGGTCCTCAACTTCCGGAAGGTTTAAAAAGAGGGATAAAGGTTGGGGCAGACAGAACCAAATGCCTGCCAAACCTACTAATTTCAATGCGGGGAAACAGGCAAAGCCGGCGACTTCTCAGTATGCAATAGCGCATAAGGAAATCCCGTCGACTTTGACCGAACGTCGGAGAAAGCACAACCAGTGCACCAAGTATGGACAAAGTGGTCCCTTCTGGAGAAAGTGTACCGCCACATCCCCAGTTTTAGTTCATCCAAACCGGCTCGTGGGTTGAAACGGTCAGCCCCGGTAAGCGAGCCCACAGGAACTGACAAGCGGCTAAAGCGCATTGAAGCGCCCCCTCCGGCTACCTCATCAAAGATACTTGAAGTCCTACAGACATCACCTCAGATCATGGACGTTCATACTGACGGCTCGGAATAGGTAAGAATTTATTCCGCTTAAGGTATAACCTTACTAACCTATATCCATAGACCCATGAGGGATGGATGAAAAGGAAACCCAGAGGTGGCTTCTGGGATAGGTAAGTACCCCTCTACCGCATTGACGACCCTGATACTGACTACACAAAGGAGGTGTGGACAGATAGATATTGTGTGCTATGCGCGGTGGATCGGGCTATCTCTCCTTTGTTGGGTTTCTGGTTATTTCCTTTGTTCTTGTTATTTGTATTTCTTTCAGGATTTCCTTAGCTGGACGGGCAAGTCATAGGACATTATTTCGGTTGAGGTCGGGCGAGGTCCCGCTCGAGGAGACACTCGACAGTAGGGAACCAAGGCTGCTTCGCTGGGAACCGATCCGACAGTGCACATCTACCCATCCGGGGAAAAAGTGGTTATGTTTCGTATAAACGGAATTGGTTCAGGCTGGACTTGAACAAATAAATGACACTATTTCCAACTTTACCTGAGGAGGGTTCAGTACCTGAAATCATGCTGGCGTGATAGTAAACACTCTAGCTATTGAAAAAAGACGAATCCCAATCCCTTAACTTTTACCAACCCGTTGTGGCTGCGCTTGTGTCGAAAGGCAAGAGACTGAAGGGAATTACTAAGCCAAGATAACTAAGTCACCAAGAGAAGCGCAGAGGCAGAAGTGTGACAAGTTGCCTTGTCATACTAAGTCTACCCACCTGCGGGTTAAGTTAGACTGGAAGGTAGGAGCTAGATAGGTTAGCGCGGAAGCGCTCCGGCTGCTCGAAAGTGGAGCGACTGGGCTGGTGCTTAGTAGCGGATGGGTTAAGCAGACTCAGGCACCATGTGTACGCCGAAAGGTACATATGCCGATAAGTGGCGCTAGTGGTAATCACATTCCAGGGTCAGGTCTACACTCTACCAAGTCAATGGAAATCAGGATAGGTGACCACCACAATGAGATGCACTTTGAAGTCGCAGATATGCCCGACATCAAGGGGGATGGGTACCTGCCTATGTCGTGGTTGAAAGACCATAACCTAGATATAAATTGGAAGACCGGATCACTAACCTGGCGCTCAGATTTCTGCAAGGTTAACCGCCTGGCAGAGCAGTGGCAGTTAGTGTTTATAACTGATAAAGAGTTACTAGCTGGGGACCCTAGTAATGTGTACATATTGGGAATTGTACAATTCTCCGATGAGGAAGGTGCCGATATTACTGTGAAGCTACGGCCCGAGTATAAGGACTATGGGGATATCTTCAGTCAAGAACGGATTGAGTCATTACCGGAGCACACGGAGTATGACCATAGGATCGAGTTGCAACCTGGAACACAACCTCCATTCAGACCTATCTATCCATTATCGGAAAAGGAGCTTAAGGCACTCCAGGAATATCCCCATGACATCCTGCGAACGGGAAAGCTACGGCGATCCAGTTCCTCATCAGTAGCATCTATCCTCTTTGTGCCAAAACCAGATGGTACACTAAGACTGTTAATAGATTACCAAGGGCTGAGCAAAATCACGGTGAAGAGCAAGTATCCTCTACCGTTGAGGAACGAGCTGCCAGATAGGTTTGGAAAAGCTGTTGTGTTCACCAAGTTGGTCTTAAAGAACGGCTACTACCGGCTGAGGATGGCAGAAGGTGAGGAATGGAAGACGGCCTTCCAGGGCAGATATGGACTGTATGAATACACGGTCATGCCGTTTGGGTTGTGTAATGTCCCGGCAACTTTCCAAAGCATGAGAAATGAGGTCTTGTGGGATGTGATGGACGAAGGGGTCATCGCATATATGGATGACCTCCTGGTCTACTCCGAAACTATGGAGGAACACGTCGCAATGGTGCGGCGTGTGATGGAGAAATTGCGGAAAGCTAGACTATGTGTAAGCATGAAGAAGTCCAGTTTCCACCAACGGGAAGTTGAATTCTGCGGATACAAGATCTCTGATATAGGGATCTCTATGTTGTTAGAGAAGGTGCAGACAATCAGGTATTGGGCACCTCCGACATGCATCGTCGACGTTGAAAGCTTTATGGGCTTTGCCAACTTCTACCGTCGGTTCATAGAAGGTTCAGCACGATAGCGAAACCTCTAACAGACTTGACAAAGAAGGATGTCCGATGGGAATAGACACCTGCGTGTGAGCAGGCCTTCAACCAGTTGAAGGAAGCATTCACGTCCCAACCTATCCTAGCACATTTTGACCCTGAACAGCCAACCCGGCTGGAAACCGATGCTAGTGACTTTTGATTAGGAGCCGTTCTCTCCCAGTTCTGTGAAGATGAGAGATGGCATCCAGTGGCGTATCATAGTAGGAAGTTCTACACAGCGGAGATTAATTATGATGTCCATGACAAGGAAATGACGGCCATCGTGGCCGCATTCAAGGAATAGGATCATCTGCTACGCGCGGTAATGGACCAGTTGGTGATCTATAAGGATCATAAGAATTTGGAGTACTTCAATAGTACCAAGATCCTTAACTGAAGGCAGCACCTCTGCGCTGAGTTCCTGGAACCGATTAACTTCAAGGTTGTTTACCGAGCAGGATGGTTGAATGAGAAGGCGGATGCTTTGTCGCAGCGTAGGGACTAGCACCCTGAAGGGGGGAGTGATTTTCCGCCAGAGTTGTTTTTTTCCCCTGGACAGTGGGTTGAGAGCCAGCAACGGGACATCTTGCGACCTCAAGTGTTCCAGGTGTGCCAGGGATTTCGGCTCCAGTCTTCCTTTTTCGATCCACTACGGGTAGCGATAACCGAAGACCAGGAGTAGTTAAGAATCCTGAAGGCAACAGCTGGCAGTAACAAAGAGGTGGACCCACATTTCAAGATGGAAAAGGGCTTACTCCGGTACACGAACAGGTGGTATGTTCCCAAGGGTCAGAATCTGAAGCAGACAATCATGAAGGCAGAAAATAACTCCCGAATCGCGGGACACTTTGGGACTTACAAGACTATTGGCAGGGTTAGGGCTAACTTCTATTGGCCTAAGATGGATGAGCACATCACTGACTACGTGCGAACATGTGATGCATGCCAAAGAAATAAATCCATCAGGCACAAGAAGTTCGGGCTGCTGGAACCTATTGATGTTCCTATGCAGCCGTGGACAGCGATTTCAATGGATTTCATTGTAGCGCTGCCAGAGTCCGAAGGGTATACCATGATCTGGGTCATAGTGGACCGATTCTCGAAAATGGCCCATTTCATACCCCTGACCACTGAGGTACCTATCAAGGAGCTTGCCTTGATATTCCTGCAGGAAGTCTGGCGCCTTCATGGACTCTGCGAGTCAATCATCTCCAACCGAGAGAGCCGATTCATATCCAAGTTCTGGATGAGTCTAATGCACTTGTTGCAAGTGAAACTAAACGTTTCGACTCATTCCACCCTGAGACTGATGGGCAGGCCGAGAGGGTTAATCAAACACTGCAGCAGTACTTGCGTACTTACTGTTCCTGCCAACAAGATGCTTGAGTTTCGCTGTTACCCCTTGCGGAGTATGCGTACAACACCTCGACATCAGAATCCACCAGGTTGTCACCTTTTGAGATCAACTATGGGTTTAACCCAAGGAAAAACTGGTCAGGTATCATGTCTGATAACCAGGGAATACACCCTAGTAGTGAGCTCTTGGTTAAGGAATGGGAAGGAACCTGGGTAGAGATTCGGGAAACGAGCCAACAGGCACAGGCAAGGTAACGGAAATGGCATGACCAGAGAAGGTTGCCATCACCGGACTATGTTACCCTCGAGGATGTGGCTGCTGGGCGGGCAAAGGAAGCGGACCGCGTGATGCGGAACCAAAAAAACATCCACACGAAGCGTCCAATGGAGAAGATGGACCACCGGATGTTTGGGCCTTTCGTGGTCAAACGTTGGGTGGGTAACCAAACTTAGGAACTCCAATTGCCCACTAGATGCAGGAGCCACCTGGTTTTCAAGGTCATGTTACTGGAACCCTATCGTGAGGATCTGGAAGCAGGTGGGATAAAGGAAGCCCCTACCCCGGAACTTATAGACAACGAGCCCAGTTGCGTTATCGAAGCCCTGGTGCACAGCCGATGGTACGGAGGAGCGAGGGCGAGGTTTCCATCGTGCTTTGTCCAGTACCTGGTTTCATGGGAAGGCTACGGGGCTGAGGAGAATTCATGGGAGCCCTATGAGATGCTAGAAGGGACAGGCTTGCAGGCCATTCGGAATTTCCACCATAGATATACGTTCAAGCCCAGGGACCATAGGGTCTGGGGGGAATCGAGTCGTAGGAATAAGAGATGACGCTACCGGTCCGGGACGGACCGTAGAGAAGAGGGGAGTGATGTAACGACCCAGCATACATGAGCTATGGCAAACAGAACCTATACCCATACAGGTAGCCAGGAGGCGAACTGATAGGAACTGGCAGGCAAGTAAGTACAAGACCTATGGAGACCCGATGGCCCTGGCTGCGAGAATCAACAGAATTGGGTGGTCAGGGACTTGGGTACATGGGTACATGCGGGAGCGGTGTCAGCGTACTTAGGGGCTTATGAAGGGGCAGTTGCTCAGCTACTCCGGGTAACTGAAGACAGGTCAGAAAGGTCTATCGCCAGCGACGGGATAGGCAGGGTAACTGGGAAAGGTTAACTTGTCCACTGGACAAGGTTACCCTACTCGCGGGATCAGGTTACCCTGCCTTGGGTCTTGGGTTACCCTGCTCAGAGTCCTGAGTTACCGTACCGTTCAATACGAAGTCCCTCTGGGAGTCCGGGAAAATTGACTGGAATGTTTGTTATGCGAAGCCATGCATGATAATGGAATCTGGGGTTCCGGGGGATGCTATTGGGCGTGCTCCATAGCTTCGAGGAAGCTGGAAATTGGAGACATTATTCCTATCATACCCCTACGGCCCAGCCTTGAGGCCCGGACGTCATCGGCAAATGGTCGTGTAGTTGTGTGCAGTCTAGCAAAGAGGAATCTTTGGAGACATGCTTTCAACACTGTATAAGTCGCTGCTGTCCGGTCGACCATAAGCTGTTCGCAGGATATACAAGGAGGCATAGGGTGGAAGGTGGAGTACCTCCTCCATGTTGTTTGGAGCAAAACGGACCAAAATTGACGGAGTCAACGGGTGTTAACCATGGGGGTCCCGAAGGTAGTCCCAGGTGGTGCCAGGGCGAGTGGGAGAGTTTTACACCTACCAAGCCCGAACGTGCTCCCAACGCTATACGCTCTGAAAGGGAAGTGCAGAGACACTAAAAGCATGATTCCTACAACAGGCGGGGTAGATCCGAGGTAGTGGTCATGGGTAGTGCCCATTGGATCACTCCCGGAATATCGTGGCCTGTGGAAGACACAGGAAGCCCGTGACCCGTAACGAGTAACCAGATAAACCGCTCACGGCAGTCTACGGAGTCAAGTAGAGATCAAGGCATATGGGAAGGGTGTCATAGATAGTCTAGTTCATGAGGTGTCTTGACTGTTAGCCACTGACAAGACACCGATGCGCACAAGTGTTCACTCCGGTGGGCAAAATGGAAATACACTGCAGAAACGATAACCACATAAGGTGAACGCCGACTAGAGTGTGTCGACACATGCATGCCCACAGGGTGTGCCAGGAGACATGTCGGACCACCCTTAGTGGAGAAGGGCCCACCCAAATAGTTTGAGTAAACTGATGGGGGAGTTTATGGCATGAGACAAAACTACCTGAAAGTCTATGCGAGAACTCTCCGACTCCAACAATCAATCCTCTCGAGACCTTAATTGGGGGAAGCAGCCAGCTTCATGATATTAACTTTTACCGTTTACTTTGCTCGTACATCTGCGTGAACCTTTGGCGATAAGTTTGAAGTTGTTCGGTGCGGTCGCAACCTTGGGATCCATCTTCCTAGGGGTGCTCCTGTTACAATCAATGGTTAAGGGTACCTGTCCTTTACTGATAATGCTCAGGGGTTTGGCTTCTGTCATTTCAGTGCGGTTGTCCTCCGATAGGGCTCCTCGTCCCCTGCTTCCAAATTCGTCGTCGCCTCTTTTCGTCTTATCCTGGTCTCCGACTTCTGGGAGCTCCCTGGTATCAATGTTCTTGATAGTCATCTGTACTATGTGATCCCTTTTTTGGATCATACAGTCTTCGTCCTTCAGGTTTACTAGTAGTACTTGCACCTCACCCCTGTGGTCTGCATCACTTATCCCAACACCTGTAGTAATCCCAGGTTGGGTGGCCATACCGCTGCATAGAGCAATTCCTACATAGGTGCTATCGAGAAGTCCTACTGCAATTCCTGTTGCTATCATCATTTGTCCCCAGGCGGGGACAATCCTGTCTTTCATGCTATACAGGTCATGACCCACAGTCTTCGTCGATCCTCGCATTAGTTTCCTGGCATTGGAACATCACACTTGTACCCTTATACCCTTATCATGGGGGATCATTTCCCCTTCTTCGGAGTCCATGTAGACGATTTCTGTTCTAAGGTTTTCCCGTATTGCTTGTTCGTTGTGGATCGTTTTGATTGCTGGGGAAGCTTTCATGCCCAACTGCATGTATAGTCTGCTGTTGAGGTTGATTTTTCCTTTTTCACAATCGATGTTTGGATTCTGTAATTTTAGTGTAACGGGGGCACCCCTAGGAAGATGCATCCTAAGGTTACGACTGCAGCGAGCAACTTCAAACTTATCGACAAAAGTTAACAGCAATGTAAGAATAAAGAAAGGAGTAAAACTTAATATCGTTAAGCCTGTCGCTCAACTCAATTAAGGTCTCGAGAGGATTGATTGTTGGAGTAGGAGAGTGCTCACATAGACTTTCAGGTAGTTTTATCTTATGCCAGAAACTCCCACGTCAGTTTATTCCAACTATTCGAGCACACCCTTCTCCGCTAAGGGTGGTCCGACATGTCTCCTCACGCCCCCTTCGGGCATGTAATTGTCGACACACTCTAGTAGGCGTTCAACTTATGCGGTTATTGTTTCTTTGTTGCATTTCCATTTTGCCCGCCGTAGTGAAAACCTTTGCGCATCGGCGTCTTGCCAGTGGCTAACAGTCAAGACGCCGCATGAATTAGACTATCTATGACACCCTTCCCATATGCATGGATCTCTACTTGACCTCAGAAGCTACTGTGAGCGGTTTATCTATCTACTATTTACGAGTCTCGGGCTTCCAGTGTCTTCCTCAGGGTATGGTGGTCCCGGAGTGATCCAATGGGTGCTACCCATGACCACTACCCCGGATACACCTTACCTGCACTAGCAATCATGCTTTTAGTGTCTCTACAGTTCCCTTTCAGAGCCTATGGCATTGGGGACATCTTTGGGCGTGGTAGGTGTAAAACTTTCCCAGTCGTCTTGGCACCACCCGGGACTACCTTCGGGACCCCCACGGTTAACTCCTGTTAACTCCGTCAGTTTTGGTCCGTTTTACTCCGAACAACTTGGAGGAGGTACTCCACCTTCCACCCTATGCCCCCTTATATATCCTGCGAACAGCTTACCGTCAACCGGACGGCAGTGACGTATACTGCGTTGCACGCAGGTCTCTAATGATTCCGCTTTGCTAGACTGCACACGACTGCACAACCGTTCGCCCACGACCTCCGGGCCTCAAGGCGGGGCCGGAGGGGTATGATAGGAATAATGTCTCCAATTTCCAGCTTCTTCGGAGCTGCGTAGCCCGCCCAATAGGATCTCCCGGAGTCCCAGATTCCCGTATTGTGCATGGCTTTGCGTGACAAACATTCTGGTCAATTTTTCCGAACTCCCAGAGGGACTTCGTATTTAAAGGTAGGGTAACTCACGACTTTGGGCAGGGTAACCCAAGCCTCATGGCAGGGTAACCTAGTCCTGAGGGTAGGGTAACCTTGCCCAATGTACACGAAGACTCTCCCCTGTTACCCGCTCTATTCCGTCGCCGGGGATAGACACTTCTGACCTTTCTCCAGTTACCCTGCCTAACTGAGTAACTGCCCCTTCAGAGGTCTCTAAGTACGCTGACCCCGCTCCCGGGTGTATCCAGGTACCTAGGTACCTGACCAGCCACTTCTGTTCCTTCTCGGTGCCCGCGCTATCGGGTCTCCGTAGGTCAAGTACTTACTTGCCTGCCGGTTCCTACCAGTTCGCCTCCTGGCTACCTGTATGAGTATAGGTTCCGTCTGCCAGCGCTCATGTATGTTGGGTCGTTACATCACTGCCCTCTTTTCTACGTTCCGTCCCGGACTGCTAGCGTTGTCTCTTGTTTCCACGACTCGATTCCCCCAAGACCCTATGGTCCCTGGGCTTGGATGGATATCTTTGGTGAAAATCTAGAATAGCCTGTAAGCCTGTCCCTTCTAGCATCTCATAGGCTCCGATGAATTTTCCACATCCCCGTAGCCTTCCCATGAAACTAAGTACTGGACGAAGCGTGACGGAAACTTCGCCTTTCCTCCTCCGTACCATCGGCTGTCCACAACAGCCGCGCCAACATAACCGGACTCGTTGTCTATAAGTTCCGGGGTAGGGGCTCCCTCTACCCAACCTGCTTGCGGATCCTCGCGATAGGGTTCGAGCAACGCGACATGGAAAACCCGGTGGATGCTCCATCTGGTGGGCAATTGGAGTTCATAAGCTCGGTTACCCACCCGACGTTTGACCACGAAAGGCCCAAACATCCGCTGGTCCAGGTTGCCCATTGGACGCTTCCTGGGGATGTTTTTTCAGTTCAACATCACATGGTCTGCTTTCTTTGCCCGCCCAGCAGCCACATCCTCCAGGGTGACGTAGTCCGGTGATAGAAACCTTTTCTGCTCATGCCATTTCCGCTACCATGCCTGTGCCCGTTGGATCGTTTCTCGAATCTCTGCCCAGGTTCCTTCCCATTCCTTAACCAAGAGCTCACTACTAGGGTGTACTCCCTGGTTCTCAGACATAATACCGGACCAGTTTGTCCTGGGGTTAAACCCATAGTTGATCTCAAAAGGTGACAACCCGATAGATTCTGATGTCGCGGCGTTGTACGCATACTCCGCAAGGGGTAGTAGTGAAACCCAATCATCTTGTTGGTCAGAACAGTAACTACGCAAGTAGTGCTCTAGTGTTTGATTAACCCTCTCGGTCTGCCCATCAGTCTCAGGGTGGAATGCGGTCGAAACGTTTAGTTTCACTTGCAATAAGTGCATTAGACTCATCCAGAACTTGGATGTGAATCGGCTATCTCGGTCGGAGATGATTGACTCGCAGAGTCCATGAAGGCGCCAGACTTCCTGCAGGAATATCAAGGCAAGCTCCTTGATAGGTACCTCAGTGGTCAGGTGTATGAAATGGGCCATTTTCGAGAATCGGTCCACTATGACCCAGATTATGGTATACCCTTTGGACTCTGGCAGCGCTACAATGAAATCCATTGAAATCGCTGTCCACGGCCTCACAGGAACACCAATAGGTTCCAGCAGCCTAAACTTCTTGCGCGTGATGGATTTATTTCTTTGGCATGCATCACATGTTTGCACGTAGTCAGTGATGTGCTCATCCATCTTAGGCCAATATCAAGTTAGCCCTAACCCTGCCAATGGTCTTGTAAGTCCTGAAGTCTCCCGCGATTTGCCAGGTATGTTCTGCCTTTATGATAGTCTGCTTCAGATTCTGACCTTGGGGCACATACCACCTGTTCGTGTACAGGAGCAAGCCCTTTTCCGCTGTGAAATGTCAGTCAACCTCCTTGTCACCGGCAGCTGCTGCCTTCGGCATTCTTAAGTACTCCTGGTCTTTGGTTATCGCTACCTGCAGTTGATCCAAAAAGGAAGACGGGAGCCGAAATCCCTGGCACACCTGCAACCCTTGTAGTCGCCAGATGTCCTGTTCCTGGCTCCCAACCCACCCTCCGGGGCGAAAAAACGACTGTGGCGGAAAATCACTCCCCCCTTCAGGGTGGTAGTCCCTACGCCGCGACAAAGCATCTGCCTTCTCATTCAACCGTCCTTCTCAGTAAACCACCTTGAAGTTAAACGGTTCCAGGAACTCAGCCCAGAGGTGCTGCCTTCGGTTAAGGACCTTGATACTATTGAAGTACTCCAACTTCTTATGATCCGTATAGATCACCAACGGGTCCATTACCGAGCGTAGCAAATGATCCCATTCCTTGAATGCTGCCACCATGGCCGCTCATTTCCTTGCCATGGACATCATAATTCATCTCTGCTGGGTGGAACTTCCTACTACGATAGGCCACTCGATGCCATCTCTCGTCTTCACAGAACTGGCAGAGAACGGCTCCTAATGGAAAGTCACTAGCATTGGTTTCCAGCCGGGTTGGCCGTTCGGGGTCAAAATGTCCGGAGATAGGTTTGGACGTGAATGCTTCCTTCAACTAGTTGAAGGCCTGCGCACATGGAGGTGTCCATTGCCATCGGACATCCTTCTTTTTCCAGTCTGTTAGAGGTTTCGCTATCTTGCTAAATCCTTCTATGAATCGACGATAGAAGTTGGCAAAGCCCATGAAGCTTTGAACGTTGACGACGCATGTCGCAGGTGCCCAATCCCTGATTGTCTGCACCGTCTCTGACAACATAGAGATCCCCATATCGGAGACCTTGTATCCGCGGAATTCAACTTCCTGTTGGTGGAAACTGGACTTCTTCATGCTTACACATAGTTTAGCTTTCCACAATTTCTCCATCACACGCTGCACCATTGCGACGTGTTCTTCCATAGTTTCGGAGTAGATCAGCATGTCATCGATATAGGCGATGACCGTTCCGTACATGAGATCCTGACAGACCTTATATATCATGCTTTGGAAAGTTGCCGCGGCATCACACAACCCAAATGGCATGACCGTGGATTCATACAGTCCATATCTGCACCGGAAGGCCGTCTTCCATTCCTCACCTTCTGCCATTCTCAGAAGGTGGGGGCCGTTCTTTAAGTCCAACTTGGTGAACACACCGGCTTTTCCTAACCTACCTCGCAGCTCGTTCATCAACAGTAGGGGATACTTGCTCTTCACCCTGATTTTTTTCAGGCCTCGGTTATCTATTACCAGTCTTAGTGTACCATCTGGTTTTGGCACGAAGAGGCTAGGGGCTGCTGCTGCGGAACTGGATCGCTGTAGCTTCCCCGTTCGCGGCATGTCATTGAGATATTCCCGTAGTGCCTTAAGCTCCTTTTCCGATAACAGATAGATAGGCTCGAAGAGAGGTTGTATTCCAGGTTGCAACTCGATCGTATGGTCATACTTTGAGTGCTCCGGTAATGCCTCAATCTGTTCTTGACTGAAGATATCCCTATAGTCCTTATGCTTGGGGAGTAGCTTAACCGTAATGTGAGCACCTTCTTCATCGGAGAATGGCATGATTCCCAATAGGTACACATTACTAGGGTCTTCAGCTAGCAACTCTTCATCGGTCATGAACACTAACCGCCCCTACTCTGCCAGGCAGTAGCCTTGCAGAAATCTGAATGCCAGGTTAGTGATCCGGTCTTCCAATCTATGTCAGGGTTATGGTCCGTCAACCACGACCTAGGCAGGTACCCATCTACCTTAGTCTCGGGCATATCTGTGGCTTCAAAGCGCATCTCATTGTGCTGGTCCCCTATCCTCATTTCCAATGACTTGGTATAATGTAGCCCTGATCCTGGAATGTGATTACCGCTAGCGTCGCTTATCGGCACGTGTACCTTTAGTCGCACACATGGTGCCTGGGCCTGTTTAACCCATCAGCTACTAAGCACCGGTCCAGTAGCTTCACTATCGAGTAGCAGGAGCGCTTCTGCGCTTACCTGTCTAGCTCGAATCTTCCAGTCTAACTTTACCCGCAGGTGGATAGACTTAGTATGACAAGGCAAGTTATCACGCTTCTTCCTCTTCAGTTGTCTCAGGGACTTAGTCATCTTGGTTTACTAATTCTGATCTCTTGCCTTTCGACCCAAGAGCGGCCACACCGGGTCGGTAAACGTTAAGGGATTGGAATTCGTTTTTCTCAATAGCTAGGGTGTTTACTATTACGCCAGCATGATTTTGGGCACTGAACCCTCCTCAGGTAAACTCGAAAATAGCATCATTTATTCAATCAAGTCCAGCCGGAACCAATTCTGCTTGTACTAAACATAACAATTTTTTCCTGAGGTGGGTAGAAGTCCGCTGTTGGACCGGTTCCAAGCGCAGCAATCCTGCTTCCCCAATGTCCAGCGTCTCCGCGAGCGAGACCTCTCCCAGCCTCAACCGAAATAATGTCCTATGACTTGTCTGTCTAGCTAAGGAAATCCGGAAAGAAATATGAATAACTAGAGCAAAGGAAATAACCTGAAAGCCCACAAAGGAGAGAAAGCCCAGTCCACCGCGCACGGCCCGCAACATCTATCTGCCCACACCACCTGGGTGTAGTCAGCATCAGGGTCGTTAATGCAGTAGAGGGGTACTTACCCATCCCAGAAACCACTTCCGGGGTTCCTTTTCATCCATCCCGCAGGGGTCTATGAATACAGGTTAATAAGATTATACCTTACGCAGAATGGGGTCTTACCTATTCTGAGCCGTCAGTATCAAGCCCCATGATCTGAGGTGATGCGTGTCGGACTTCAAGTATCTTTGACGAGGTAGCCGGAGGTGGTGCTTTGATGCGCTTTAGTCGCTTTTCCGTACCTGAGGGCTCGCTTACCGGGGCTGACCGTTTCAACCCACGAGCCTGTTTGGACGAACTAATGACTGGGGACGTCGCGGTGCACTTTCTCCATAAGTGACCCGTTTGTCCACACTTGGTGCACTGGTTGTGCTTTCTCCGACGTTCGGTCAAAGTCGACGGAATTTCCTTCTGCGCTAATGCATACTCAGAAGTCCCCGGCTTTGCCTGTTTCCCCGCATTGAAATTAGCAGGTTTGGCAGGCCGCTGGTTCTGTCCGTCCGAACCTTTGTCCTTCTTTTTAAACCTTCCAGAAGTTGAGGACCTATCTTCCTTCTTGTCCGTTGGCTGAGACCATTGGACAGGGTGGATGACTCGGTTGCTGAACCGGGTGTTGTCTTCCAGTGTGTGTCCAACCTTCCGAAGAAGATCAAGGTAGTCGTTCAAGTCAGTAGGATGGGGCTCCTTCAGTGCCCACTCGTTCCTCACTTCTTGAGTAATGCCTGACCGTACCTTATCTCACACCCCCACAGTGTCTGTATAGCTAAGCTCATACATATAGTCAATTACCTTGTCCAGGAACTCATCAATGTGATGTGGCTTCATCACTAGGTCTCGCTACTCAAGCAGGGATCGGTCTCGTTCCGCTTGGTCACCGCTGAAACTCCTTTCGGGCCGTTCCCGGAATCCATTCCACGTTCTCAATGGGATACTGTTATTAACCGGAACTCCTGTACGCTTGGCTGCCTCCTTATTGATGTGGAAGTGCAGCCTGAGATACCATGTTCGTGCAGGATCTTCTAGAAGGGGGATCAGCAGGTTTACCTTGTCCACGTCGGTCAACCACCACACTGCAAAATACACGAACTTAACTTCCACCAGCGTCAGGAAGCTGGCGAGTCCGGTAACCTTTCTCTTAAATGCCGGAATGCCACGCAGCTTTTCCGGCTTCTTCTGTCGCTGTCGGGAGGATGGCCGTGAGGTCTATCTGCTCCATAGGTCCTTTGATAACTTCTTAGCACGGTGGTCCCACCGTCATTTCTTTTCTTCGCTCCAATCATCCTTGCGAGCGCCAAGAAAGCGAGTCAAATCAGGGAGAGAATCGGCATCATCATCATCCGAGCTACCATGGTCAGAGTCCTCAGGATCTCTACCTGCTCCTGTAGTACCTCCAACAGGTGGGCCATTTCCACCTCCACTACCGACTGTATTTCCACCTGGGGTCTCCCGGGGTCTATCATACCCATCAAACCTTTCCTCCTGGCCATCCTGATTCCCATCCTCGGGGGGGTTAGCCCCTGGTGGTACTGATGCCGGTGGTGGAACAGGTCATTGCCCACTCTCAGGAGTTGGGTTCGGAGCCGCCTGAGTTGCCCCTAGAAACCACTGCAGCTCTGGACAACTCAGCGGTTGCATTGGGGGCCCCGCGTGTCTCCATGACCCACAGTACCCACATGTTGGTCGTCCG
>PYWC01000018.1:1108057-1133968 GCA_003182015.1 Tuber magnatum | reverse complement strand
TAACTCCCGTTAACTCCGTCAGTTTTGGTCTGTTTTACTCCGAACAACTTGGAGGAGGTACTCCACCTTCCACCCTATGCCCCCTTATATATTCCGCGAACACCCTACGGTCAACCGGACGGCAGTGACGTATACGGTGTTGCACGCAGGTCTCCAAAGATTCCTCTTTGCTAGACTACACACAACTACACAACCATTCGCCCATGACGTCCGGGCCTCAAGGCGGGGCCGGAGAAGTATGATAGGAATAATGTCTCCAATCTCCAGCCTCTTCGGAGCTGCGTAGCTCTCCCAATAGCATCTCCCGGAGTCCCAGATTCCAGTATTATGCATGGCTTCCCGTGACAAACATTCCGGTCAATTTTCCCGAACTCCCAGAGGGACTTCGTATTGTAAGGTAGGGTAACTCATGACTTTGGGCAGGGTAACCCAAGCCTCATGGCAGGGTAACCTAGTCCTGAGGGTAGGGTAACCTTGTCTGATGTACAAGAAGACTCTCCCCAGTTACCCTGTCTATTCCGTTGCCGGGGATAGACACTTCTGACCTTTCTCCAGTTACCCTGCCTAACTGAGCAACTGCCTCTTCAGAGGTCCCTCAGTACGCTGACACTGCTCCCGGGTATACCCAGGTACCTAGGTACTGGACCAGCCACTTCTGTTCCTTCTCGAAGCCTGGGCCATCGGGTTTCCGTAGGTCAAGTACTTACTTGCCTGCCGGTTCCTACCAGTTCGCCTCCTGGCTACCTGTATGGGTATAGGTTCCATCTGCCATAGCTCATGTACATTGGGTCGTTACATTTAGCCAAGGCATTCCGATTATGGGATTAGCTTTTTGCAAATGTACTGCTTGAAATGTCATAGCTTTACGGTGGGACCCTATCTCTATTACTGCTTGTGTCATATGCGTGATTGGTCCTGCTTTGCTCTTCTCCCCATTGACCGCATATATGTCTCTTGGTTTTCTTATCTTCTTCACCGGTAATCAGTGGATTTCTCGGAACTCTCTGTCGATAAAACCCTCGCTTGCTCCTGAATCAAGTATCGCGTTTGTTGTTGTATCTTTGTTCAGCGTGCATGGCTTTATCTTAATCATACAGTATTTGTTGCCCTTATTGTAACGATCCGGATTCTTGATTATTGCCTTAGTGTCTTTCTTTATTAATACATGTCTGATGCCGGTGGGTTGGCCTTGTATGTCATCCTGTAGACCACTCTTAGTGCATGACTTTATTTGTTTAAAGTCTCCTGCCCATCCATCCTCTTCATACCATCCATCGCCTGTAGCTTCATATTCTTTCATCAACAGTCTTTGATGAAATGTCCCTTCAATCCGCATGGAAGGCACACATTCTCCTTTCTTCTCTTCTGGTATTCCTGCTTAGACAGCCTTTGAAACCTTCTATTCCTCCTCACTGCCGCGTCCGGATACATTGGGTCTCCCACTTGTGCCAGTCTGGGAGACCTGGCCAGTTCATAGATACCGTTGTTGTTGCGTGGTGGGGTTTCATGAGTTGTCCCTGTTGTCTTGTTCTGATTGTGTCTGACCAGATTGATCTTATCTTCATTGTCGATGGCCCATGCTGCAAAATTATCAGCTGTCTGATAGATATGGTTTGAGTACTTCCAGGCCTCTTGCAACTTCTCATGGGTGCCTCCCAAAAGGTGGTGCTATTCTGTGTCTTCATCATATTCCACCTCAACGGCTATCATGTGAAACCTTTGCCAGAAGTTGGAAAAGCTGTCCTTTCCTTGTCTTATCTTTTTCAGCTTCAGTCTTACCACCTTCTTGGCATTTCTGTCTTCAAACTGCATGTGGAGAGTTTCCTTGAATTCTTCCCATGAAGCCCATATCTGGTCTTGTTTGCCTTCCATATAGGGCATTATCCATTGCCCCGCAGCTTCCCTTAAGAGGGACCCTGAATAGTTTACCTTGATCGTATCTTCCTCTTTGTCTTACTTCTTGACCTTGAAGTACTGTTTCAACAGACAGAGGAACTGTCTTAGCTTCTCGGAGTGGCCATTGAAGAGGTCCAGTTCTGTTGCTTTTGGTCTAGATTCTGGGCAGGCGTTGCTTGCCACTAGGGATCTCGTTGTTAGGTCTTTAGTCATCATCACGGTCTCTGTAGTAGGCCCTGTCATGGGTGCTGGCATTGCCTCTGCCGCTATCCTTCATGGTCGTGGTGTTCCTTTGTGGGAATTTCCTGGCTGTAAAGTTTGTGCGGCTGTGACCAGGCTTGCGACTTGTGAGGTTTCACTTGCTACTTCACGTTGTGCAACTTATACCCGCTTTTGGTCGTGGGTGTCATCAGCGAGATCAATATCTGCTGCTTCACCTTGCGTGAACTGCAAGTTCCTTGGAGTTGCAATCTTGTTGTTATCAGGTATTGCAGGGGACGCAAAGAAACATTACGGTTTCCCACTACTCGTTGTACTAGTACCAGGTAATGACCTTATTCTTCTTCCTAACTCTGCTGGGCTGTGTCCAAGAGTTCTTCGAGTCTCTTTGGCTCTATCTTAGTATTCCTATATAAAAATACGTTTCTTACTAGGACTGCGAGTATGGGTCTTTATCTTGGTAACTGGATATGCATAGCAGATAGGTTCTTGACTCTATGTCTAATCTGTGGAGCACAGAGGTTTGGAGCCTAATGGTTTCGGTATTGTAAAGAGCAGGAAGTTGTAGATAGGAAATAATAGCAGATGGTGGTATGAAGAGCTAACCCATCTGTTAAAACCTGGACTTTATATACCTCTTCCTCCAACCCTGACCCTGCCCTTATCCTGCAGCAAGGTCAGGTGCAAAATCATTTCCAACATAGTATGACTGAATCGAGTCATTTGTGTAAAACATAAAATATCCTATGACCTCTAAATGACATCATGTGTGAAAACATAAATCAAACGCAATATAAATCAAATACCTTACCAAGCTGCATGACCTACTAATAAGGTCATATGTGAAATATAAACCAGTCCACCTTGCTGGTAAATCTTACCAGCGAGTCTCGACTTTCCCCATTACATCCACTGTACGTCATGTGCGAAATACAATCTAATATATGCCAGCTGCATGATCTGCTAATGAGGTCATGTGTGTGAAAACAATTTAAACATATACAAGCCCCTTGACCTGCTGATGAGGTCATGTGCATGAAAGAATAACTTCACTGCATGACCTCTAAATGAGGTCATGGGTGAAACCAGTTTCTTTCTTCAGTCACGTGGCTAGTACTCCTCTAGCCAGATCGTGACAACTACCTTGCTTGGGCTCAGGCCGAGCTGGTTGCCTTTGAAGTTCTTGGACTAGCTAAGGAAGTATTGGGAAGTGGAAAAAAACTAGAGGTTCCTACAATTGGAATATCTAGTGATGCAACAAACATCAAACGATAAAAGAAAAAGGTCATAAAAGCCAGATTCCACCTCTATACTCACCGGTAAAATGTATCTACTATGCTGAAATCTCTGCTAAAAATATCACCCTGGTAGTCTATCAAAACTTCAAAGCACAATTCGACAAAGAAACTCCTGCCAACAACAAGATACTACTTGAAGCCTTCTGGAAAATTCACCTTGTCACTTTCCAATCCATCTCTGGCCATACCACAAAATTCAAAACCACTGGGAACTGCCTAGCCCAATAATGCTTATCCTCGCTCCATAACAATAATACTACCGATATATTCCAAATGGCAATGTGAGCATAGATACAAGCAAAAGAGGTCATGAGGACTATCTTTATGCTAGCCATGAACCAATTGCACCATGACCTATACTTTGTCTTCAAGTTGTCCAGAAGAAAGTCAACTCGATATATAAATATATGGGATTACTTTCTAAGTAGTGCAGCTGAAAAAGGAGAAAGTAAGACTAAACAGAAGGCACTATCAGTACCACAGAAGAAACAGATAAACTACATATGGCACTCATCAAAAGATATGAAGAGTAATATCTATAATACTAACATGTTTTGGTGTCTTGCACATGAGAAAGCCAAAAAGAAATGAAACAACAAATCGAACACCACAGCTGTCATGGTCACTACAGTTACAGTTTTGATAGCAAAACCTAAAGAACCAATCATGCAGGAAGAAGAGATTGTACTGAATGCAACAACCGTGAAAGTCTCAGTACAGTAGTTATAAGACTTGGGAGTATCTAAACATATCTTACCTAATTCAGGTAACTTCCACAATCTTGAAATGTTCTCTGCAAAGATAGTAACTGTAGATGGCAAAATTTGCTAGGCAACTGCGTCCAGAAATGCTTACCTCCATGTGCCCCATTGGATAGATCTAAATATATAGTCCTCCTTGGACAAGTACTATATATACCTATATTTTGATACTATTTGGTATCTGAATCCTGATTGGATAATGTTGGTGTAAAGGTGATAGTAGGAAAAAAAAAGGATGTTTGAAAAGGGTAGAAGGAATTTCATAGTTAGAGATAAAAGAAGTGGGTTGTAGTATGTTAGGATGAGTAATGAGAAGTCTTTTGTTTCTGTTTACCAAGAATAGCATAAAGCATCTGGACATCCTAGTGTGATTAAGGAATACTACAAGGATACTACTACTATCCCTCTACTGTTGGGGTTTCACTGTACAATATGTAATCAAATCAAGACCACACATGTGAAACCAAAGTCTAAGGATATTGACCCCAAGTTAGCTTTTAACAAAATCTATTCTGAACTTCGTGGACAACATCAATACTGAGTCTACAAAAGAGTCTGTATTATATGTAATTTATAGATGGTTATACCAGGTCCCATTAGATTTATCTACTAAAGACAGAAGAGAGAGTAGAGACTACTATTGAGCACTTTGAGGAAATAGTATAAACACAGTTCAGAAAAAGAACCAAATAGTTGCATAGCAACCAAGGAACTAAGTACCTTAACCAGACAGTGTCCAAGTTTTTAAAAACAAAAGAAGTTATCCAGACCCCATTACGAGCCTACAACCTTGAATTGAATGGAGTTGCAGAAAGATTAAATCATATTCTTACAATAATAGTATGATGCATGATGCTACCAGAACAAATATTATTGTGGAAAGAAGTATATTCCATGGCAGTCTGCCTCTATAACCGTCGAGAGGCATTTATCTATAAAAACAACACCTTTCAAATGACTATATAAAACATAACCCACAATTAGTCATCTTCATACCTGGTTTACCAAGGTCATAGTACACATCGTAGCTGAGAAGCGAGGAAACATCAGCAAGAATAATTACTTGGGTCCTGTGCGTCCTGTGTGTCAGACGCACAGGACGGTCAAAACATTAACCGTTAATCAGGACATGAAGTCGGACCGACATCGCTTCCTGATTTGTGTTAGTGCACAACCCTGCGTCCTGACGCTACCTGGACATGGACCTCTATGTCCCGTACATCCTGACAATATCAGACATTTGACCGTCGCCCCTTGACAACGTCTGATCCCTGTGTCTTCTGCTGTGACGACAACCGATCCTAGCGTCCTTCATCCTGATGACCTGCCATTCTCACCTATTGTGTCCCACCAAAACCGCACGCTTGCCCGCTGTACCCTGACATCACTCGCCTTGTTCTAGTGTGTCTGGACTCCTCCGTCCTCGTACTCTAGCATCCCAATACCGTAATGCTCTTCACTTTCGTCCCAGCCTTGTGTTGTCCCTGGCTTCTATATCTATATCATTTCCACATGCTTCTCCCTACGACCAGATATTCGCCTTCAATACGTGATACCTACAGATTCTATTTGATATGGCGGTCCAAGCCTGATGATACTCCGTCGCCTTGACAGTCTCACAATGGACTCCGGCGCCTTGACCTTTACCAGATACCATCCTCCTGCTCGCCCGATACCCAATCATGGTCCCATATTCCTCCAGATTGTTTATGTATCACATCTAGATCACACCAACATTCTCGTGATGACTGTTTTCAATCAACTTTACTTGGCATGTGGCCCGACTCCCTCCCTCGTTTGCATGTCATATTATATCACAGTTAGACAAATTGATTCAATTATTGCGACCAGTACTCTTTACGTCTCTTTAACCCTCATTGGCTTCCCAGACAGACACTCTCATTTAGTCCACAACCCTCATGGTCTGGCTGATGATCATTAATCCATGCTCCCACTTCTTCCACTTCCTGAGATTCCTCATGGGCGAGCAAGAGGCAATGGGAAAGAGAAGGGCTATTTTGGATGTCCGGTATGGGTCCTACTGTCCGCATGCCTGAATCTTGACTCGCAAGATCCACTTCCAACATCCCAAACCGCCATACAATTGATGACTGCTGGCTATAGACAAATGTCGTGTTCGCCTCCTGCGAGGGATTCTCAAGTTCCAAGTTTGGCTCTACAGCCCGTGTGTAGGGTTCTCTATATCGCGAGACAATTGGTGTGGAAGTTGGTCCAGATGCCCGACTAGCCAGTTCTGCCGCACACGCTTCCCAATGGTCGTTATATGCCTGAATACGCTCCTCCTGCACGCCATGCACTTGCTCAATCTTCCCCTTAATTGCGTCGCCAATGCTCTGTTAAAATATTTTCTGGCTATGTGGTAGTATGGTCGCCCACGTTTATCTCTGACGGGTAAAAAGATCTTGGTTGTCCGGCAACGGGTTAGCTGATTTCGTCACAGATGGACTCAAAGCTGCCTGATTGAACTTGCGTTTCTTGGATTCGGTGCCTCCGAAAAGATGTGAATTCAGTCCAGCAACTGGCGTACTATCCAAAGATTCTGTGATAGTTACCTCCTGCCACCTCGGGCTTGAAGTCCCTAGGCTCCTCATATGTTCCCTTACGCCACGCGCCTAGTGAATAGCAGATTATGGCACATGTCAAGCATACCATTGTACCATTGATCTGCCCCAGAAAGTCGAGTTCAAAATTACCACGCATTTTCTGTCCAGCGAACTATTTGCTGTAAATCGCCTCTGGAATCTGGGGTGCCAGGAACCAAAATGTTACATGCCGCGTAGAGTTCAATGGTGGTCAGTAGTAGTCACTATGGGGTAGTCACCCCGTGGAAACAACCATCATAGCCCTTCGGGTCACGCATAAATCTGTCGTCTTGCAGCAGGTATTGTACCCTACGTGCTGCGGCTCCCCGGTCTTCTGGCAATTCGTGCAACCATGCAATATGATTCTTGACATGGTATACGAATTGCCATCATATGCCCGCGTGTTTCCAGTATATCTTTCTATGTTAGTACTGCGCTCTCCGTCACGTCACGCCCATCAGAGTCCACTTGCCAAATTTATCCACTCCTCCGTGGGTGCGATGTATTTGCTATCTGCAATCCTGGCCATAGCAGCATCCCAAACTCTGTGCACCTGGCTAGTCAAAGCAACAAGGTTCGGAAGTGGGTCCTCGAAAAGGGTATACCGTAGGATGGGGGCCCTTGCATACTCTACTATGGCCCGTTCGGTACCGGTCACTATGTTTCAGCGAGAGTTACTACCTAACCATCTCTCTTGCTCTGGGGTGCTCATGTCACCGGCTGGACTTGAGCTCCTAATACCGGAGGCAGTAGTACTTAGGCTGCTCAGTGGAGATGAAAAACGTGGCGCACTAGATGACAGAAATACAGGAGGACTATAGGGTTTGCCACTAATCATCCGCCCACGCACCACAGGCATCCGCCATGCATGATCAGCCAGTTGTGATCCAGAGCCGGTGGAAGTGGAAATCCGGACAGCAGTCACGCGGTTGTTTCGGTGCTTAGCCGCTTAAGACCCGAGAATCCCGCGTGATGTAGTAGCATCAATATCAACATCTTCAGGGTCGGGTTCGGTGTCTGATTCTGTTGCGTCCAATCCATGTGAGTTTTGGTATTCTTCACCACTACTGTCGCTTGGATGATCCATTTCCATATGTCTTTGTAGTTCAGATTCGGTTACATCTTGGGCATACGCCATCACCTGAATCGTACTACGTCGTAGGCACTTTGTAGGTTTTCGGAGGGCACAGCTTGCGATCGGTCGTGGAGAATGGTTTCGAAGTGATAACTGTTGGTTTGATAGTGTACTTGGTGAGATGCTCAGTTTGTTGGGTTGTGTTCCTGATCCCGACATCCCCGATCCAATGCTGTTGAGTCCGGCGTTACGTCTACACCCATTTAAATTTCCAACCCTGGGTGTAACCTCCATCGTGGTCGGAGAAGGGTTTCGACGTGATGACTGGTAGTTCGATAGCGTATTCGGTGCGCTGCCGGGTTCATTGGGTTGTGTGGCAGATCTGGATGTCCCTGATCCGATGGGGTCTGGTCCGACATTACGCCTATGACCGTACATATTATTCACTCGGGGAGCGGGCTAACTATGTGAATCAACCTATTTGCCCATGCATAGTAAAATTCGTTAGTAACTGTCAGGTAAGTGAGGATTGAGGACGTAGCCAAACCATAAAATTTTCGAATGTGCTGAAGATGAAGGATTTTTGTTGCTTTGTTTTGCAAAAGTGGATGCGTCGAGTCTTATTCATGAGGACGTGCCGGGTTAGGGTTGACTCGATCACTAATTATCACTCGGTACTGATTTCCTTGATTTGACTGCAAAACGCGGGCTGGAAAAGGTCTAGATTACATCCATGGTTTGAATATATCGCTCTTTAGCATCTCCATCATAGGGCTTGATCTTTGTTTTCAAATGTGAGTGGAGATACAGTCTAGGTTGGCGTCTGATCATAGAATGTTCTTTTATGAAAGCGCAACACTACGTTCATAGTCCAAACTTAAACATATGATTCTCCATTATTAGACCTGAGCTTTTACATGAAATGAAGGTGGAAATATGGGGATAGCACCCGTGGTTGAATTTAGCCATGAAAAGTAAGGATTAGCGACACTGATTCGCACTATGACTATTGTAGATATTGAGAGTCGAGCCGCCCCTGAGCCTTGCATGACGCAAGGCCACATACGGACTACGGGCACAGGACGAGCCAAATGGAGATAGCTCTTATATTATTCTAGCCTAATGTGGTTAAGAGAATACGAGATGTGGACGCAAGGGGTGGGTAGAAATGCTAGACGCCAAATAGGAGTCCACGAATCAAGGAATACAAGTCACCAAAGCAAGCAAAGAATCTAAGAATTCAAGATGCCCACGCGAGCAAAGAATCTAAGAATACAAGGCGCCAACGCGAGCAAAGAATCTAAGAGTACAAGACGCCAACGCGAGCAAAGAATCTAAGAATATAAGACCCCAAAGCGAGCAAACACCACAGCCGGGAGACGGAAGGAAACATGATACAAGCCGCCAAGGGGAGCAAACGCCGGGAGCAATCCGCTACTGTAGATGATAAAAGAAAACCCCACTAGACCGAAGATGGAAAAAAATGTCATACAAGACAGCAAAGCGAGCAAACACTAGTAGCAATACGGAAGATGAAAAAAAAACTCCACAGACCGAAGACAGAAACAAAATGTGATACAAGACGTCAAGGGAGGCAAACACAAGTAGGAATAGTGTGAAGAGAAAAGCGCCCGCAGACCAAAGACCAAAAAAAAAAGTGATAAACCTGGTGTAAAAAAAAAAGAACTTACGACGTGCGAGGGACGAATGGCGACGCCCCGCATGGCGCTTCTTCTTAGCGCCTTGTCTCGGTGTTCCCTTAGACGTCGGGCCAACTGGAGAACTAGCAACTAACGTGGTATCAGGTGCTGAAGGTGTCCCGGGCGGGGGGGCCGCACCAGTACTGAGTGTGTGGGGGGACTGGGGGAGAGGCAGAACAGGGTCCAGCGCAGGGGGGGTTGGAGGCGACGGTGGAAAAGTATCAGGGGTGGTGAGTGTGGACCCAGAAAGACGAACAACACCAGGCTCAGTCGAGCCAATTGGTGCGCTGCTGTCATAGGTGCCGTCGTGGCCGTGGCCATCGTAAGCCGGCGAAGGGTCAAGCCCGGAGGTAGTGGCGTGTTGGCGCCCGACGAAGGACGCCAACCACCGCATCTTTTCGAGAACAGCCTTTACCTGTCTGTCTCTCTCCTCGTTGGACGGTCCGGAACGTCCAGAGTCAGATTCTGCTGCTCGTCTTCGAGAAGGGCGCAGGGGTTCCTGCCGACCGGGTTCACCCCTGGGTCCTGCGGCAGCATCTAGTCTCGGTTGGCGGGTTGGCCCGCGGGTAGGGGTGGACGGGTCTTGGGCTCTCGTCCTAGCCGATTCTGGGAGTGGGCCTCGTGTAGGTGCAAGGGATGGGCCGGGTGCAAGGGATGGGCCGGGTGCAAGGGATGGGCCGGGCGCAGAGGGTGGGGCGGGGTTCCCAGATTCGCCAGATGTAGTGTCTGATTGGTGGGGCGGTAAGGTCCCGGTTCATGATACCCGATTATCGTCGTTCGCGACAATCACTGGTGGGCCCGACCGGTCCACAGATTCCTGCGGGTCCGCATCCTCGTCTACGTCCTGTTCCTCGTCGCCACTGCTCTCGTCGCCTATCTCCTCTTCAAAAAGGTCGTCCTCGTCATCCTGGTCGCCGTGTTCCCAGACGTCCCGGTCAAGAAACGGATATTTGCCCCTCTCAGGCTCCGGCGTCTGCCACAGGTCCTCTTGCCCATCTTCGCGCGACTCCAAGAGAAGATCTAGTGGGTCTTTGCCATCCTGCTGGTTTGCCAGCATCCATGCCCGGATGTCGTTGTCTTCGTTCAAGAAGATCATATCAGCCAAGGGGAGAGGAACTAGGGGCTGGTGACGCAAGCTCCGGGCGCCGTGACTAGTCACTCTGATCAGGTATCTCGGGTATCGAATTTTGGACTCCACGCTTTGCACTTTGATGGCACGGAGTAGGTGGCGCATATCGGGAGATTCCAGAACACCCTAAGCCACACCGTGGTCAGGGTCGCTAGGGAACCAGGGAAGCTTCAAGAAGGCATGCTCAGCGGCCTGTGCCCCCGTTCTCCAAACAACGTGAATCCTTATCGCCCGCGGGCAAAAAGGAGACGTCCAATCCGTTTTGACTAAGAAAATCTATTAGTATGGCAACATACAAACTTCTGAGTACGGACTCCTTACTCTTGCTCTCCGGATGCACGCCCAAACTCTAGTGATCCGCATTGCGATACTCACTCGTCGATTGGAGGTTTTTCCCCACCTCTTTCACCAAGATCTTTAAGTGGCATTCGAGCTCATCAAGGTCAGTTCGCGGGTGCGTCTTTTTTAATAACTGGATCCCGGCGGTGAGAGGAGGGAGCGAGCGGGCAAATTGTGTGACAGACACAAATTGGTCCGGTGTCAGGGTCCCAGTGTCCCAAGCGCTGTTTGTGATGTACGATTTGACTTCGTGATGCCAATTCGTATACTGCGCGGAGACCTTTCGGGGGGTTGGGAAGCCACACCAGCATTTAGCATAGGCGATATCGCCGTAACGCCTCCTATGAGATGCATGTAAGGATTTTTGTAACTGAAAAAATAAATAAAAATTGAACGATCTTTGACTCACTTGGAATCCTGCACCTCTGGTACAAACTCCCGTTTGTGCTGCTTACGACTAGTACCGTATAAACCTTAGCTAGGTGTGCCGGGATGCACGGTCGAAAAGAAGATTATGTATGCTTTTTCAGCAGCTGCGGCAAGAGTGACCGCGCGGGGCATCGACTTTCTGCGCTTACCACCAGGAGCATCTCCAATCTGAGCCTTGCTGGCTGGGCACCTAAAAAATCAAGAGATTAAGGTTGGTCCTATTATTAAACTTGGTGATAGTGTATACTTACTTTGTCACGTCGAGGGGCCTTTGCATCTTCTTGGGGTGGACCATTCGTGGTATCCCAGCGTGGGTAAAGGGAAGAACGGAAAAGGAAAAGAAAAACGCCCCCAGACCGAACCAAAAAAGACAGGAAAGGAAAGAACGCCCTTCAACTACGCAGGTTCTCTGTGCCGATAGTAGCAGGGGAGACAAGAAACAAAGGGTATCGATGGTCTGTTATTGGTGAAGGCGTGGGTGTGTTCCAGAGGGGGAGAGGAGGGGTGGTGGAGGTGTGGAGAAGACGACTCGGTGAGTGTGGAGAAAGCTTTCTTATACGTCTGAGGTCTGTTGTGATCAGGGGACGTCATAGGGGCATTTCCAATTTAGGTCTAGGGTACGCAAAGTGCACTAAGCCGTCGTTAAAATTTCGACATTTGAACCATTTGTGCCAAACACATCACAATCTGCGTAGCGATCGTAATGAATATGGATCCAGAAATCGCTCTAAATATACTGAATGTCGATTGGGCATTTCAAACGTTATTGGGGTGGATCCCCTGCTTTAACTACTCTGCTCTCTCTGTTTACAAAATAAGCTTTTAAGCTGCCGATTGTATCATGACACCAAGTGACGTACTATGCGGCAATATCGGTACATGCAGTCATGGAGGATATGGTACATGAAACACACAACCACTCCACTGCGTGCCAGCATGCTATCTCCACCTCTCTAGGTCGGCCCACATCCCACAATACCATAGCTCTGGCAATGCCAGATATATGCAAAAAAATGAGAGAATGATGAATTAATACATAGGAAAAGTGGCAGGCACAGCGGATTCCCCATATCGATCACGATGCTAGGGCGTATCGCTAACACAATCGATCTAGACTGACACAGGGTCAACGCTCTGCATATCCATCACATCGGTGGCAAGAGTGTGGCCACTGGCATCAAGGAAACTGACGCACTATCTCTTAGGCTGCACACCTAGAACGCTTTCGAAGTCGAACCAAGTGAGGCGCTTCCATCCATCTTTTGGAGCAGCAGGAGGTGGAAGTAAAGCCATGGGTCTATGTCTAATTGCAATCAGCTTTGCGCCCAAACAACTGTCGTCATCGAACGAAGCACTGCCCTTTCGTCGGTCTTGTTGAGGAGATGATCGTTGTCTATCCTGGAACCAGGTTGTGAGTCCCAGTGGCACAGGGTACGTGGGTGACTGGCCAGGTCCCCTGGTGCTTGAATTATTATCCAGTTTGCAAAATTGCCTGCTATTTATCTCATCCTCATGTCCGGAGCCTTCCTCTTCCTGACCAGCCAAGGACGAAGTCATTCCCATCTCTGGGTGCTGATACAGGTCATCACCCTTATTACCTTGCTGGACCTGTTGGTTGTTCTGACCGCCTTTAGCCCCCGCACCCGGCGCCCTTGCCCGGCAATGTATCTGACCAGCTGTTACATCTAGAGCAGAACCACAATCATGTACACCATCTTCATCGCGATAGTCATGCCCGCTCAATTCCGGAGTTTCCGGCGCCTGATCATCTGCGTCACGGTAACAATAAACCAAGAGATTTAGTGGGTCCTGGAGGACTGGATTTGAGAGCAGCTAAGCGCGCAGTGATTTATTGTTTTCAATCTGGATTGTGTTGAACTGACTTAGCGGTTCTTTGGGATGCCTGGAGAGAAACTGACTTCCTTCACCAGTGGCACCTAGGATATAGCGAATTCAGTGAAAAGGTACCCATCTCAAAATCATGGCGCATAATGCACAGATATCATAGGAATCTAACTCACCGAATCGTAATCCAGTAGTGTGTGGTAGACACCAAACAGGCAGGTCATAGTCGGAGTGATTCCGAAAGTATACTCTTTGATTGCCTGGTACGTTTGCGTAATGTATTGATGGTCGGACCCATGAAATATGCACTGCACAGGGGCGTCCAAGGAATGCGTTCCAATCTAAATTTCTTTGTGAGTAAGTGGAAACTCGAATCCAACAGGTTGTAGGAAATTGAACTAACTTGTTAGAATATTTGATCAGCGAGGGCGGGCAGGTGCAGGTTCTTGAGCTACGTTCCCGCCACCCTTGGGCGCAGCATGCTGTTTGGCTTTCTGGGCGCTTTCTGGCTTGTTCTGTGCGATTTCCTGCTTCTTCCGGACAATTTCCTACTCACCCTCAGCGAATTCCTGCTCGTTCTGGACGATTTCCTACTCACCCTTGGCAATTTCCTGCCCGTCCTGGGCGATATCCAGCTTGTTCTTGGCGATTTCCTGCTCGTTCTGGGCGATTTCCTGCTTGTCCTCGGTGGGGGGAACAGCTTTAGGAGGAACAGGCTTGCACGGAACAGCTTTGGGCGGAAAAGCTTTGGGCGGAATAGCCGTGGGCAGGGCTGGCTCTTTGGCGGCGAGTAAAGGAGTATTCACGCCCCACAGACGTTGTCCATTTGGAGGCAGTAGAAGCACGTCAATCATGACCTGTGCTAGGGCAATTCCTCCGGCACTCAGTGCTGCCGCTTTGCTTGGAAGACTGGCTCTTAACTTCCTCGTGTAGTCTCTAACGAGATTCGCGATGGCCTGGTCTGTATCCCGAATCCTGGCAATGTCATTAGCAGCGTCCACTTTCATGAGGACATCATGCCCAGAGTGCAATCTCCTCATACCGTGAACCATTTTGCAGAAATTTGCGCTCAGGAGTCCTTGTTGAGGGGTAAAGCCACTTGCAGACATCCGAGCCTTTGCAGTCTCTCGCCACTTCTCATAGAGATTACGGTCATACCCCGCAAAGTTAATGATAGTCTTGTACGCACTACTCCTTTGACTGCTAGTGCTGGAACAGTCAAAATCTGCGGCTAAACTAAGGGCTGGGAGATGGTGTACCCATCCTGCAGGAACTGCAGGGACCTTGTCTTTCTTTCTGATATTCGGCTCTGGTCCGGCATAGTGCAAGTTGATGTTGTTTTGGGCCATGTTATCTGAATTGGTGAGGATGATGGTATTGTGGGTGTTGTGTATGTAGGGGACAATTTTTTGGTACAAGTCTCCTTCGTTCATGATCAATTCACTTTATATATCAGAGTCACTAGCATTCTAGACATTCTGACTATTTTCATGAGATTTTTGGAATTCAGACGGCGAAGACGTCAGGGCACTTATGCGATTCAAGTTGATATATAGAACGGTATATATGCACCGATATAGACACTAGTCCGAGATGTTCTAGTGCAGGTGAAATATTGTATCTGGAAGGCAAGAGATTTGATTTCACGTAACTTAGTATACCATGCGCTTAACTGCTTCCACTACTGTATTTGCTACCCCCATCACCGTCCAAAATCCTTGGCGCAGTATCACGTCCATAACGCAAACACCAATCTTACTCTTGCATGCCACGATACATACAGGTTTCTTAGAATTGACTTTGCTCACACCCACAATGCCAATCAAGTGCTGCTTTTGTCGGTGCTAGTACGCTGGTGCAGGCCCGTACGAGAAACACCTACGAATGGCGCATGCAGGTCTGTGCAAACCTCTGGCGTCTTGCAGACTACATCTTCCTCCCAGCGATCGTATTCACTAAACAGAAACCCACGTATTGCCCCAAGAAGTACTGACGCACGAGAACGAACAGGCCGATTCCGACTATGAATCAGACTCGGATCCTGGTGGTTATGAACATAACGCGCTAAATGGGGTTACGTCAGGGTCTGATGCGGAAGAACCGAATATTATCACGGCGGCTTCGGCGCCTAGAGACCAGATCTACTATCCGGGATATGGGGAATCTATTGGCGAGGTGAAGGGATTTCACGAGGAACCCAGAAATCTATGCCAGGAGCCATGAGCACCGTTTGCCAGCGAGCACATTTTCAAACTGGCATCCTGGTTCATCGAAGGCAAGTTTCTAAGGGACGGATTAATGAATGGTTCACAAGTGGCCTCGGCAATTCCGCTGACGTTGGCTATCACTCAATGTATACACTGGAGAAACATCTCCGTGAGCTGGATCCGTATGGCCAATATCTACGATGGTTCGTGGGCCACGCAGAGGACAGCGCGAGAATCTGTCCTTTCTTCTACCACAACCCTCTAGACCGTGTAAGATATCTTCTCCGTCAGATCACGTACCAAGATGATTTTGTTTACCTACCGTGATGTGAGTATGATCCCCCAGGTGAGAGGATATATGCGGAAATGCATACGACGGACAGCTGGTGGGACGTTCAAGTATAGTGCCGAACCACTTGTCTACCCCTCCCGGACGAAAGCACAGGCTAAGTGATGATAGGAAACACTTCTACATGGTACGAATGTGGTCCAAATTATTGGGATGTCGGATCAGACCCATCTCACCAACTTCTCTGGTGACAAGCGGGTGTGGCCCGTGTATATTACAATCGGAAATCTCCCGTCGTCTAAGCGCAATAGACCCAGGTCCATAGCAGTGCTCCTTCCTGCAGTATTATCAGTCCCGCCCAAGCTTCCACAGACCTCTTCTGCCGACCAGGTCCAGAGAGAAATCAATGCCAACACACTACAAGGTATGTCTGTTCATATTTTTAATCCCTTACAAGACTGAGCGCGTAAAGGCGTACTGATTGACTGTGCAAGATGGGAAAGTCCACCTGTATTTTCCTATCTTGGCGGGGTGGATTGCCAACCTTATGGACAACGTTGCATTGCAGGGAGTAAAATCCAATGCCTGTCCTAAATGCGAGATATCGTCCAATATGTTAGGAGCCAGCATGAAGAATGGATATCCTGCCAGAGATTACGCGAGATACGAGCATCTAGAGCATGAAATCTGGGATCAGTCGAGAGGGCTGCGGCTGCACGATGTCCAAAATATGTTCGACACTCTTGGTGTCAAGATTGGGCTTAATGTATTTTATGACCTTCAACATGTATCGGTGCCTGATCTGCACAAGCCTGATTTACTCCATACCGTTTATCTTGGACTATTCAAGCATATGATGGTTTGCGTTCAAGGATTTCTCAAGAAGCACGCATGGCTGCAAGTGTTTGATGATGCCTGGAAGGCTCTACCGCCATACCCGGGATTCTTTGTCCCTAAGAAAGCCTACCGCGAAGTCACGCAATGGCAAGAAAAGGAGATGAGGAATCAGGGGCAATGTCTTTTGGGAGTTCTCACAGTGGCATTGAGACAGTCAGACAGTACTCAAGTGCTACCTTTTAAACGTGCTCTTGCCTGTGTCCGATCATTACTCGATTTCAGTATAATAGCCCCATACCGAAGTCATACATCCGAGACTATAGATTATATCGAACAATATCTCGATCAGTTTCACACGACGAAGGATATCTTGCTTGAATTTCGCGTATCTAAACAAACACTTGCAAAGGTTGACAACCAGTGGAGGGAGCTACGACAACAGAGAACGGATGTACATCAAACCCTCACAGGATCAAAGCGATATCCTGTGCAAGTGCAGGATCGAGACAAAGAGAACGACCGACGCGTAGAATTGATCCAGGCAGAATCTCATTTCAATTTTGTTAAGATGCATTTACTCCGTCACCTTCGCGATTATATACACCAGTTTCGCAACATTGCGATGTATTCTACTGAGTTTGGTGAGCTAGCGCATAAGGAGTAAATCAAGGATGGATGGCGATGCTCGAACAAAAATGATACCGCGAGACAGATTCTGCAGACCTATGGGGGACAAAATACAATCCAGATGAGACCACTGAACCATGATTCCTTGCGATATCCGGGAGTCCAAATCCTGGTGGACGCTCCTCCAATGTTTGACACTCTGAGTAGTGAACCTGAGATGAAAACAAGCCGGAGGCACCTGCAGGGACATCATCTTGACATTGCAAACCTTCTTGATATTTGCAATATCTTGGATGTCCCAAGCGAGACAATGAGTGTTGAATTGACCAGATATAGCCACCGAAGCCTGACCATGGAGTGGTGCCTTCTCAAAGACCCTGCCATAATTCGACAACTTCCTGTCAAACTGATGACGCATCTTGAAATCCCAGTTCTAGCGTTCCAGGAAGGTAATGTTTACAACATCTATAGGGCGTAATCCACAGGCATCAGCCTCTTCCGGAACCAGGCGAGTGGCAATGATTGGGTTTGGGTACAGATTGGTGCGGAAGAAATATATGGTGCACTCGGGGGCCAGCTTCCTGTGAAGCTAATCTTGCTCTTAAAACTGCACGACCACCAGGACACCGGCAGAGCCTACCGGCTTGCATGTATTCAGATGTTGTGTCCTCTGAATTCTGGATACCTGTCACAGTTTCACAATCGTCTCACCATTCAGCTGAGGCCAGATGCACCAAGGTTTACAATCATCGACATTGGCACAATTCTCGGCCTTACCCACCTGATCCCCAAGGGTGACCAATGATGGATCGTCAATAGTCGGATTGGTTTAATGACTTTCAATGAAATTTATTGACGAACCCGTGGATCTGAGAAAGTGAGTATGCACGTTAACATATAACAAATCACCACCCGGCTCATGGAGAGTTTGGACTAGATACCAAACGCCCCACAGGGCACGCTTGGCGCAAACACTCTGACTAGATAGCAAGTCGAACATAGAAATAATGGAATAGTAATAATTAAAGTTACTAATGATCAAGAATTCATCCAGAGATTGTAAGAACCTGTGATGTGTAGAACATAACCATTCTGGAAAGCGTGTCGACATAGAACGGATAGCCAAGAATGCGCAGTAGGACTGAGTTGCCATGTCCGCGACAGTGAACTGAGAATGAGGGGAGGAGAAATGTCCTGTGGCCGGATAGGCCGACGTGGAATGCCAGGATATTAGGAAGTTGGAAGGGAGAGGTAGGTACGGCATGAAGAGAAACTAATATTCCAGAGCTCATGAGATGAATTCTTGATGTTGCGAGCATAAACCAGAAGAACCTGACGCAAGATGGCCATGAATGCCATATCCGGCTAACACCTAGAGAGTAGAAGGCAAGGGACAGCCGTCAGGATAAGCGGGAGACGCAGGGTAGAGATCACTAGATCTGGGGAGGAAATTAAGATGAATGCTCGGTTCGGACGTTGTTTGGACATTGTCGCAAGGAAGGGAACAGTGACAGGTATACAAGCCAAACCACACAGGATGCGACGTGGCATGGGGGCATGGGCCAGGATGCTGAGGACGCAAAATTGCATTACAACGCAACACTGGACGCACAGGATGCGTAGGACGCAAAAACGGGGCTGGGCACATCAGGACACAGTGCTCACGTATCAGACGCAGGATAAACCTTTGCTGATAAAGTTTGACTAAACAGCTGAAGGTGTAAGATATTCAGACCAGGGTTCTCTGTTGACATATTGCTTATAATAGGAGCAGATGGCCACTTGTTCAATAAGAGATAAGGACTACTTACTAAAGGAGGCTTTGAGAAAACATAATAGGGAATCAAAAAAGTAACTGTTTAACCAAGTATATTAGAAATACTATCAGTCCAAGTCTGCTGTTTCCACTGTAGAAATCAGCAGTCTTTTAATTCAACTTATCACTTATAGCCAGTATGAGCGATATTATAAAACCTTGTATGTATCAAGTGATAGCATATAAAATGATACAAGTATCAAATGATATTACAAAATGGAATAAAAAACATTATGTGTACCAAGTGATAGTATAGGAACCAATACAAGTATCAAACAATACTGTGAAACCAAACATAAAATACAACCTGGTATCTATACCAGTTACAGAACAAGGTCACCTAGTTGGATACACTTCTAGTCCAACAATCTACTATATCTACATACCTAAATGGCATACTATGAGCAAAGGTAAAGATGTCATATTTGCAAAAAACAAAAGAAGTCATGTTTGAATACATCTAATTAACAATACTAAGAAATAGTGATGAAGTGTTTGATTACTCTGAAGAATCAGAACATACTGATAAGAAAGACATATCTATCTTATCAAAACTACAAATACCAGAACCTGCAAAAGAAAATATCATGACAGATGAATTTCAAGAACCTCCAATACTACCATTATCTTCCTCAGAACCACCAATAAAGCCTTATTGCTCAACTGGAGAATAAGCTCCTATGGAAAAGACAAGAAACCAGAAGCATCTGAAGTTAGGGGAGAAAATACGATATCTTAGGTACCAACTAGAGGACAATGAATGGGACTTCAGGCTTAATGGATTAAGTGAGAATAAGGTACAGCTTTTTGAAGACAAGGGAAAAGGTTTGGAGAATCAACTAAGGACGCAAGCGGAAAATCTTAGGAAATGTACAGTTGTCAGTCTTATGTATCACATACCCTATTCCAACACCGTCAAAGAAGCCATAGAATTACAGGAAGAGATGGAATGGCAGAATACCATGGATGAAGATATAAAGATTCTGAGAAAACGACCACTAGGAATAGTAGTAGAAAAACCAAGTAGAAAAAGGGTATTAATAGAATAATGGATTCATAAAGTCGAAGTTAAGAAGAATAGTACTATCGAATACAGGAAAGCTCAATACTGCACAAAAGGGTTCAATCAAGCTTTGAGGGAAGACTACAAAGAGGTTTATGCTCTAGTCACTCAGTTAGAATTCCTATGACTTCTGCACAGAATGGCAGTTAAACACGGCTATAAATTCTGACTGATCGATATCAAGAGCACCTTCCGCGATAGTAATATTGATATAAAAACCTACCTGGAACTTCCTGAAGGATACCAGAAACCTGGAAAAGTCTGGAAACTAAAAGTGGCTATTTATGGTCAGAAACAGTCTCCATAACTATGGTACTACTGGTTAACCAAAAACCTCAAAACTATGAAGCTCAAAGTTACTGACATGGACCTCTGCATTCTCATTACAAAAATTCTCTTCTGTTGTATATATGTTGACATTATTCTCATAGCTGGGAAACTATTACCAGTTGCTACATGTTTCAACAAAATGCAATCTCACTTTCAATGTACAGATGTAACGCATAGGTTTCATGCACGGTGAACGGCGGATAGTCCAAGATACACTATAGTACACATGACAAGGAATAGGTACAGGTATACAAACAAGTGTAATGGGGGCACCCCTAGGGAGATAGATCCCAAGGTTGCGACCGCACTGAACAACTTCAAACTTATCGCCAAAAGTTCACACAGATGTGAGAGTAAAGTAAGGGGTAAAACTTAAGATCATTAAGCCTGACGCTTCACTCAATTAAGGTCTCAAGAGGATTGATTGTTGGAGTATGAGAGTTCTCGCATAGACTTTCAAGTAGTTTTATCTTATGCCAGAAACTCCCCCATCAGTTTACTCCAACCATTCGAGCAAACCCTTCTCCGCTAAGGGTGGTCCGACACGTCTACTGGCACACCCTTCGGGCATGCATGTGTCAACACACTCTAGTCGGCGTTCACCTTATGCAGTTATGCTTTCTGCAGCGCATTTCCATTTTGCCAGCCGGAGTGATCCAGTGGGCGCTACCCATGACCACTACCTCGGATCTACCTTACCTGTGGTAGGAATCATGCTTTTGGTATCTCTGCACTTCCCTTTCAGAGCCTATAGCGTTGGGAGCACTTTCGGCCTTGTTAGGCATAAAACTCTCCCAGTCACCCGGGCACCACCCGGGACTACCTTCGGGACCCCCATGGTTAACACCCGTTAGCTCCGTCAGATTTGGTCTGTTTTACTCCAAACAACTTGGAGGAGGTACTCCACCTTCCACCCTATGCCCTCTTGTATATCCTGCGAACAGCCTACAGTCGACTGGACGGCAGTGACTTATACGGTGTTCCAAGCATGTCTCCAAAGATTCCTCTTTGCCAGACGGCACACAACTACACAACCGTTTGCCCATGACGTCCAGGCCTCAAGGCGGGGCCGGAGGGGTATGATAGAAATAATGTCTTCAATTTACAGCTTCATCGAAGCTACGTAGCTCGCCCAATAGGATCCCCCGGACCCCCAGATTGTAGTATCATGCATGGTTTCGCCTGACAAACTGTAACGACCCAGCATACGTGAGCTATGGCAGCCGGAACCTACACCCATACAGGTAGCCCGGAGGGGAACTGGTAGGAACCAGCAGGCAAGTGAGTACTTGACCTACGGAGACCCGATGGCCCGGGCTCCGANCCTCTGTGGTCTCGGGTATGAAATGGGCCATTTTCGAGAATCTGTCCTCTATGACCCAGATCTTGGTATACCCTTCAGACCCTGGCACCGCTACAATGAAATCCATGGAAATCGCTATCCTCGGCCGTATAGGAACATCAATAGGTTCCAGCGGCCCGACCCTCTTGTACCTGATGGGTTTCTTTCTTTGGCATCCATTACATGTCCGCATGTAGTCGGTGATGTGCTCATCCATCTTAGGCCAATAGAAGTTAGCCCAAACCCTGCCGATGGTCTTGTAAGTCCCGAAGTGTCGGGCGGTTCAGGAATCATGTTCTGCCTTCATGATTGTCTGCTTTGGATTCTGACCCTTGGGAACATACCACCTGTTCTTGTACAGGAGTAAGCCCTTTTCCGTCATGAAATCTTGGTCGACCTCCTTGTCACTGGCAGCTGTTGCCTTCAGGATTCTTAAGTACTCCTGGTCTTCGCTTATCGCTACCTGCAGTTGATCCAAAAAGGAGGACTGGAGCCGAAATCCTTGGCACACCTGCAACACTTGTGCTCGCAAGATGTCCCGTTCCTGGCTCCCAACCCACTGTCGGGGGCGAAAAAACAACTGTGGCGGAAAATCACTCCCCCCTTTAGCGTGGTAGTCCCTATGCCGCGACAAAGCATTTGCCTTCTCATTCAACCGGCCTTCTCGGTAAACCACCTTGAAGTTAAACAGTTGCAGGAACTCAGCCCAGCAGTGCTATCTTCGGTTTAGGACCTTGGTATTATTGAAGTACTCCAAATTCTTATGATCCGTACCGATCACCAACTGGTCCATTACCGGGCGTAGCAAATGATCCCATCCCTTGAGCGCAGCCACGATGGCCATCATTTCCTTGTCACGGACATCGTAATTAAGCTCCGCTGGGTGAAACTTCCTACTATGGTAGGCCACTAGATGCCATCTCTCATCTGGACAGAACTGGGGGAGAACCGCTCCTAATGCAAAGTCAGTAGCATCGGTTTCCAGCCAGGTTGGCCGTTCACTGCCAAAATGTGCGAGGATGGGTGTGGACGTGAACAGTTACTTCAAATGGTTGAAGGCCTGCTCACACGGATGGTGTCCATTCCCATCGGACATCCTTCTTTGTCATGTCCGTCAGGGGTTTCGCTTGCTTGCCGAACCATTCTATGAACCGACGATAGAAGTTGGCAAAGCCCATAAAGCTTTGAACGTCGACGACGCCTGTCGGAGGTGCCCAATCGCTGATTGTCTGCACCTTCTCCGATAACACCAACATCCCTATATCAGAGATCTTGTATCCGAGCAATTCAACCTCCCGTTGGTGGAAACTGGACTTCTTCATGCTTACACATAGTCTAGATTTCCGCAATTTGTCCATCACACGCCTCACCCTCGCGACGGGTGCTTCAATAGTTTCGGAGTAGATCAGGATGCCATTCATGTACGCGATGACTCCTTCGTCCATGAGATCCCGAAAGACCTCATTTATCATGCTTTGGAAGGTTGCCGGGGCATTACAGAACCCAAACGGCATGACCGTGTATTCAGACAGTCCATATCTGCACCAGAAGGCCGTCTTCTATTCCTCACCTTCTGCCATCCTCAGAAGGTAGTAGCCGGTCTTTAAGTCCAACTTGGTGAACACAGCGGCTTTTCCTAACCTAGCTCACAGTTCATTCATCAAAGGTAGAGGATACTTACTCTTCATGGTGATTTTGTTCAGCTCTTGGTAATCTATTACCAGTCTTAATGTACCATCTGATTTTGGCATGAAGAGGATTGGGGCTGCTGCAGAGGAACTGCATCGCCGTAGCTTTCCCGTTCGCAGCATGTCATGGAGATATTCCCACAGTGCCTCAAGCTCCTTTTCCGATAACGGATAGATAGGCCCAAACGAAGGTTGAGTTCCGGGTTGCAACTGGATCGTATGGTCATACTTCGAGTGGTCCGGTTATGCCTCAATCCATTCTTGACTGTAGAGACCCCCATAGTTCTTATACTCGGGGAGTAGCATAACTGTAAGGTCGGCACCTTCCACATTGGAGAATTGCACAATTCCTGATCGGTACACATTACTAGTGGCTTCGGCTAGTAGCTCTGCATTGGTGATGAACTGTAACTGCCCCTGCTCTGCCTGGCAGTTAGCCTTGCGGAAATCTGAGCGCCAGGTTAGTGATCCGGTCTTCCAATCTATGTCAGGGATATGGTCTCTCAACCAAGACATAGGTAGGTACCCATCCACGATTCCCCCAAGACCCTATGGTCCCTTGGCTTGGACAGATATCTTTGGTGGACATCCAGAATGGCCTGTAAGCCAGTCCCTTCTAGCATCGCACAGGGCTCCCACGAGTTCTCCTCAGCCCTGTAGCCTTCCCATGAAACCAGGTGCTGGACAAAGCGCAACGGAAACTTTGCCTTCGCACCTCCGTACCATCGGCTGTCCACAACAGCTTCGATAACGTAACTGGGCTCGTTGTCCACAAGTTCTGGGGTAGGAACTTCCTTGACCCTACCTGCTGCCAGGTCCTCGCAATAGGGTTCGAGCAACTTGACCTGGAAAGGTAGGTGGATGCTCCATCTAGTGGGCAGTTGGAGTTCGTAGGCTCAGTTACCCACTCAACGTTTGACCACAAAAGGGCCAAACATCCGCTGGTCCAGCTTCTCCATCGGACGCTTGGTGCGGATGTTCTTTTGGTTTAACATCACGCGGTCCGCCTTCTTTGCCCGCCCAGCGGTCACATGCTCCAAGGTAACATAGTCTGGTGATGGTGGCCTTTTCTCGTCATGCCATTTCCGTTGCCTTTCCTGTCCCTGTTGAATCATTTCTCCAATCTCTTCCCAGGTTCCTTCCCATTCCTTGACCAAGAGCTCACCACAAGGGTGTATTCCTTGAGTATCAGACATGACACCAGACCGGTTTGTCCTTTGGTTAAACCGATAGTTGATTTCAAATAGTGACAACTTGGTGGATTCCGAGGTCCAGGTGTTGTACGCATACTCCGCAAGGGGTAACCGTGAAGCCCAATCATCTTGTTGGTAGCAGCAGTAACCGCACAAGAACTGCTCCAGGGTCTGCTTAACCCTCTCGGTTTGCCCATCAGTCTCCGGGTGGAATGCGGTCGAAACATTTAGTTTCACATACAATAAGTGCCTTAGACTTATCCAGAACTTGGATGTGAATCAGCCCTCTCGATCGGAGATGATTGACTCTGGGAGTCCATGAAGGCGCCAAACTTCCTTCAGGAATATCAAGGCAAGCTCCTTGATAGTTACTTCTTTGGTCAGTGGTATGAAATGGGCCATTTTCGAGAATCTGTCCACTATGACCCAAATTGTAGTATACCCTGCGGACTCTGGCAGCGCTACAATGAAGTCCATTGAAATCGCTGTCTACGGCCGCATATGAACATCAATAGGTTCCAGCAGCCCAAACTTCTTGTGCCTGATAGACTTATTTCTTTGGCACATATCACATGTCCACACGCAGTCAGTGATGTGCTCATCCATCTTAGGCCAATATAAGTTAGCCCTAATCCTGCCAATGGTCTTGTAAGTCCCGAAGTGTCCCGCTATTTGGGAGTCATGTTCTGCCTTCATGATTGTCTGCTTCAGGTTCTGACCCTTGGGACCATACCACCTCTTCTTGTACAGGAGTAAGCCCTTTTCCGTCGTGAAATGTCAGTCGACCTCTTTGTCACCGGCAGCCGTTGCCTTCTGGATCCTCAAGTATTCCTGATCTTCGGTTATCGCTACGCGCAGTTGATCCAAAAAGGACGACTGGAGCGGGAAATTCTTGGCACACCTGCAATACTGGTGGTCGCAAGATATCCCGTTCCTGGCTCCCAACCCACCGTCCAGGGCGAAAGAACGACTATGGCGGGAAATCACTCCCCCATTCAGGGCCGTAGTCCCCATACCGCGACAAAGCATCTGCCTTCTCATTCAACCGCCCTTCTTGGTAACCCACCTTGAACTTAAGCGTTAGCAGCAACTGAGCCGAGCGGTGCTGCCTTCGGTTAAGGACCTGGGTACTATCGAAGTACTCCAAATTCTTATGATCCATATAGATCACCAACTGGTCCGTTACCGCGCGTAGCAAATGATCCCATTCCTAGAACGCCGCCAC